>JBBBDQ010001358.1:0-40000 GCA_037127315.1 Ascarosepion bandense
ATATATATATATATATATGATGCAAGATGTTTGTGTGTGTGTCTGTTTATCTGCCTGTATGTCTGTATTTTTTCAGCCCTTTTATTTTAGTTTTTGTTTCGGGTTTGGCTCTAAGTAGGTGTAATTGTAGTTCTTAGTCTCAGCCATGATACCATTTACTCAGAGGACTTATTTAGCCTTCAAAATTCAGTTTATGACGAAAAACCTTATTTGATATCGATATCAGGAAATTAAAATTTGACTGACATCGATTCATGTTTCTTTCAGTCTACGGTTTCGCTTTAACTGGAAACAACTATTGCTTTTTAGTCTTTCGTGCCAACGTCCAAAGAATTTGAGCTCCAGGACCATGGATTAGTTTTAAAACTTTCATTACACCCGGGTTATACTTCTAATAATTAATAGAGAACACCGCTGGGAATTACTTAAACTTAAGGAATCAGCACATATATTAGACAACAAAATTTCCTAAGCCGTCTAAGTATATAAATTAATACAATATAGAAACCAGTAAGCAAAGTGCAAAGAGCAAATCATAGGTCCAAGTAATTAATATGCTGATTTCCTCAGGGACACATGACCCAGTGGACGTTGGTTAATTCCAGTGACTTGACCAAAGTGTTGAGAGTTCAATAGTAGTGAACTTTGAGAGTTAAGTTAAACGGAGATAACTACAGGGTTACCAGAAGAAGCATCGCATATGGAATTAGAATAATATGCCCCAGTGATCGTCATAAAGAATTCGGTTCTAAATGCCTAGCACCTGAAAAAGCATGGTCATCAGCAAACAGGAGACCAAAATGACAATTACAGGTGGAGAATTCTAAAACTAAACAAATACAAAAATTTAAATCCGAATGCATGGTCATCAGCAAACAAAGGAGCTCAACATGCCAATTACAGGTGGAGAATGCTAAAACAAAGCAGGTACAAAAATATAAATGCCTGGGAATTGTTCAAAGAGAAGGCGGAAAGTGCGGCACAGAGATCCGAAGGAGAATTGGTATGGCGAAGAATGTGTTCCAGAAGCTGAGTAAAATATTATGACACAGGAAAATTTCACTAGAAACAAAGAAGAGAGTACTAGATTGCTATATAATATCAGTTCTTCAATATGGCTGCAAATGTTGAACAATATCATCAAAGATGAAGGAAAAACTTGAAGCAACTGGTTCTACAGAAGAATCCTGCGGATATCATTGATTCAGCATGTGAGTAATGATGAGGTTTTGGAAAGAATGGAAATGAAAAGGAAATTAATATTGGGTATCAGAAAGACACAGCTAAACTTCCTGGGACATGTAATGAGGAAGGGGCGCTTGGAGAACCTGATACTAACAGGCCAGATAGAGGGAAAAAGAGACAGGGGAAAGCAGCGGATAACATATTTGGAGGACCTGATCAGGTGGATGATAGAGCGGGGTTGTTGAGGTAACATAAGAAAGCGTACTAAGAGCCACCAGAGATAGGGAGACGTGGAGGGCCATGATCACCTACGTTCTGAAAGGACACGACATATAGAAGAAGAATATTTATGATTAAGAAATCAATATGCTCTTGTCTTACAAATGAGCACTTTTATGAGTATTGTATTTTAACAATAAACAAAACAGATTTTGCCAAACGCACAAAAAAAAAAAAGAAAAAAGTGTGTTTTAACGTAAAAGATAAACTTTTTACTTTAACGCAAAGGAAAAAAAAATGGACAATGCAGGAATTCCAAATATTACACTCACTAAAAAATATACCGATACCTAACAAGAAAGAATACATCCTGCATCTATTACAAAAAAATTGAACAGTTCCTTACCAAAATAAAATGGAAAGTATCATTCTTCCTAAAAAAATATGCAGAAGGAAAAAAGATAAAAACGTGAATAATTTAAATTTCAATTTTCAACAACGAGTTATCCCCCTTTAATCAAAGAATTAATTAAATTCGAAAAAGATATGATTACCATATTAGACCATATAAAATTTGAAAAAATCAATAACAATTTCCAAAAATTATTAAACACTGATTTAAAAAATAAAAATAAAAAAGCACAACATATCCTTCTTCTTCTTCTTCTTCTATGTGCCCTGTCCCTTCAGGACGTAGGCGATCATGGATCTCCACGTCTCCCTATCCCTTGTGGCTCTTAGTATGTTTGCTCCTGTTGCTCCTGGCAATCCCCGTTCCGTCATCCACCTGATCAGATCCTGCAAATATGTTATCCGCTGCCATCCTCTGTCTCTCCTTACTTCTATCTGACCAGTCAGTATCAGGTTCTCCAGGCTCTCCTTCCTCATTGCATATCCCAGGAACTTCAGTTGTCTCTTCCTGATGCTCAGCATCAATTTCCTTTTTGTTGCCATTCTTTCTAACACTTCGTCGTTGCTTGTATGCTCAGTCCACGATATCCATAGCATCCTTCTGTAGAACCACATTTCGGCCGCTTCCAGTTTTGTCCTCATTTTCGATAATATTGTCCAGCATTCACAGCCGTATTGAAGAACTGACATCACGTAGCAGTCTATCACTCTTTTCTTCGTTTCTATTGAGATTTTCCTGTGTGTTAGTATTTTGCTCATCTTCTGGAACGCGTCTAAAGGAAACAAACCGAACAACATCTATCAAACAAACCCATAAATTTTCAATAGAAACACAATCAAGCTAAGTTATAGTTGTACAAGTAATTTAGATAGTTTCATAAAAATCAAAACACTATAGCGTAGTACAAAACAGGACCACTAATAAAGAATACAACTGCAAGGACAAAAATAAATGTCCACTTCAATGACTTTGCAATACAAAAGAAGTCATTTACAAGGCAAAAATGTTATGTTAGAAATCTATGTCGCGTAATAAGTCGTTTACAAATGGAAAATATTCAAAAGTTCTACAATATAATTGTATTGAACACTTTTTAATAGTTAATAGAGAACACCGGGGAATTACTTAAACTTAAGGAATCAACACATATATTAGACAACAAAATCTCCTAAGCCGTCTAAGTATATAATTTAATACAATATAGAAACCAGTAAACAAAGTGCAAAGATCAAATCATAGGTCCATGTAATTAATATGCTGATTTCCCAGGGACACATGACCCAGTGGACCAGTGCACTGGTCTAATTTTATTATGACCCAAAATTAAGTAATTAAACAATCAATCAATATATATATATATATATATATATATATATGTGTGTGTGTGTGTGTGTGTGTGTGTGTGTGTGTGTGTGTGCACTACCGGGCATAAATATTAGGCCAACCCAGTGTTTTAAAAAAAAATGATGTATTTGCAAATTAATAATTACAAATGGACCATTCCATTTTAATTTAGAATTATACACTTGGCAATAAATACTAAAAATATGAAATACAGTATTTCTTTTAAAAAACTGAGGTGGCAAAATAATTATGGCCGGTAGGACACACACACACACACACACACACACACACACATATATATATATATATATATATATATATTATACTTTAGAAGATGTACAAACTCTAATCTACTACAAAATTGTACATTTTGGTTTGATATTGAATGTCGAAACAAAATGTACAATTTTGTAGTAGATTGTAGTTTGTACATGTTCTAAAATATAATTTATAATATTCATTGCTCTATTTTTATATTGAGCACTGTTTTAAACTCATCTTCTGAACGTTGCAAATATCTTTTTAGTTTCTCAATCACTTTGATATATATATATATATATATATATATATATATAGAGAGAGAGAGAGAGAGAGAGAGAGAGAGAAAGATTTCTCATTTATTTATTTCAACGTTAATTTTTAAAAGAATACTCACATTTGAGTCGATACTTTGTTTTTGTTATTAAACTGTATATTGATTTATTTACATCCACAATACAGAATATTGGAGAAATGCGTTTTCCTAACAAGGTTTTTCTAAACATCTAACTTGATTCAGTAGACTGGTTGCTATAGAACCCCACCAATCTTATTTAACCCATAGCTGGAGGGTTTAAGCGACGGATAAATGGCATTCCCAGTTTTTTTTTTTTTTTTGCACGTAAATGATTGCAACAAATTCGACTGAAATTAGAACTTGGCTCTCCGATTTCTCGTTCCTGGCTGATACTCACTGAACCACAACGCATAACCTCTAAGCTGACTTCTTCTATGTGCCCTGTCCCTTCAGGACGTAGGCGATCATGGCTTTCCACGTTTCCCAATCCCTGAGCACGCCTTCTCCTGTTACACCGTGCAATCCTCATTCTGTCATTCACCTGATTAGGTCCTTCAAATATGTTATCCGTTGCCTTCCCCTGTCTCTTTTTCCCTCTATCTGGCCTGTTAGTATCAGATTCACCAAGACCTCCTTCCTCATTGCGTGTCCCAGGAACTTCAGTTGTCTCTTCCTGATGCTCAGTATCAATTTCCTTTTCGTTTCCATCCTTTCCAAAACTTCATCATGGCTCGATCCATGATATTTGCAGCATCCTTCTGTAGAACCACATTTCAGTTGCTTAAGAACTACTGAAGAGGACTTCCAATAAACAGGAAAGTAGGAAGCTGCGAGGCAATAGTCATAGTTTCGAGAGGACCGGAGCCAGCACAGGGGCACATTTTTAAGACGATTACTGGATGGGAGTCAAGCTTAGAAATTATGTTAGAAACTAGAGATAGGATTATGTATATATTACTTAGCCCCAGTTCTAGGTGAGAAATTGGGTGTGGGTATTCCAGTCGAGTCAAGTTTGGTGTTTATCTGCACTCAATCATATCTGCTGTGAATGTGAGGACTTCCAATTGATGGAATAGAGGAGTGATCGACCTTTTTCTTTTGTTCATCAAACTTTTGCAAAGCCTCTAGTAATCTATGGAACCAAATTTGCGAGATGCTATGCGCTGCTTTATTCTATCAGTAAACAACGATTTAGCACCATTTAGCACGGTTATATTAATTACGAACCGCGACAAAAACACGCTAAATGGGATCAGACCAGTCCCTCTGGAATAGCCGAATGAAGTAATTCCTCTAGGTAATGTCAGCCGAGCAAGCAGAAGAGAACCAAGATGAACGAGGTTTAAGTCAGAGTTTCTTAGATGTGACGAAACATCAGTGCCATCTTTCACCCAGGAGAAAACTTCAGAGGCGCAGTGTTGAAAAAGTACACTAAAGACTTTGTTCCAAGGGACATCGCAAAAAAACTAATGGAACAAATCCAAGTCTGATAGCAGTAAGATATTCTACTGATAGGAGGTTTCTGGATGGAGTAGAATGAGACATTTACAGACACCAGAGCTTGATCAGAGTTACCAGGAGGGCAGAGTTGTATAACATGGCAAGAGTCAGGGATAGAAGTAAGGAAGAAATCTAGAAGAGAAGCGGATTCATTTTTGGTTACTGGAGAAACGTGTGGGGAAAGCAACCATTTGCATGAGAGATTTAATTATTTAGAAGTTTAGCGTTTGAACTCCAGCAAGATCAGTAATAGCGTTTCCAAACCACTTCGCATAATAGAAGTCACCGAACAGGAATACATTAAAATAGGTGAAAGGGAAATGTAGAGCTTTCTTAGGTTTCGGCTTACATCAGCCATTATCAAAGATGACAATTGTATTGGTTGTATTAAGTAGTTCGCGGACGAACGATAGTAGTAGTCGTCTATTTTGTTTGTATGGGCGATTGGCGAACGCATGCGTGCATGATAGAATAGAAAATAGCACTACAGCTTGTGGCGGCTAAATACAACCAATACAATTGTCATCTTTGATAATAGCTAATGAAAGGCGAAAACTCCGAAAGGATTAAATCAAAAAATATGTATCAATATTGTGCTATTAAGATTATTAGACAATACGAACAAATTACAAAAAAAAAAAAAATCGACAAAACTTGTCTATATTTTGAATATATATGTATATTTATATATATAGTCATCCGCAGACAGATCTGTTTTGCTGTATCATCAGTACGGTTAGACATTCGATTGTTTTTTACCCAGGATTGAAACACGACCGAATTGGCGTCAGTCGGCGATTCTACCTCTGAGCTGTGGGCGCTCGGTAGAAGGAGGTAAACATTTTAGCGTGTATATTATCATTATACACACGCCCAATAGCTGAGAGTGTTCTAATTCATTGCTGAATGAATGGTGCGTATATGCTAGAGTAGCTACTGTTTTCCAAAGTCTACCATTCTTCCAGAGTGCTCACTCAGGGTGTGAGAGCGTAAATAGTCATTGCTTTTTACCCCGGAGTGAAACCCGACTGAATTGGCGTCAGCCGGCGATTCTACCTCTGAGCTATATATATATATATATATATATATATATATATATATATATACCGAGAATCGTGAAATAGTAATAGATAGTAGATAGATAAATATATACCGGAGCTAGATGTATATATAGATAAATGTTTATTGAAAAGTAGACATCTTAGCTCTATGTGAAACTAACCTGAACCCTTCAATCCTCTCCTCTCGATTTCATCATCCCAGATTACCTTCCCCTCTTTAGGGGATCTCTCTTGAATCTCTTGATCATCCATACATATGCCTCTTTCTCGCTCTATTGAATTCAGTTAACTATCTTTTCTTTCTCTATTGCTCCGCTTCCTCTCTTAACTGTTCCTTGCTGGACAGTATTTCTGATAAAATAGATAAGGCTGTTGATTCACACCTGCTTGCCAACATATTTGGTGACTTCAATGCCTACCATGACAATTGGCTGGAAAATTCTTTTATTGATCTTGCTAGCATCCACACCCTGATATTTGCGATCATCCAGTGGTGGACTATCCCACACGTTTCACAGATTGCGTGAAGGACCTCACTTCAATCCCTGACTCCTACCATGCGATGCAGCTTCGTCCTTGGCAACCCTGATCACGCTGTGGTTTTTGTTAGTATCTCTCTCCATTCTCCTTATCTCCAGGAACCTCTGACCAGCAGAATCTCTTATTGCTATCAAAGGTCGAGTTGGTGGTGGACACAACGAAATATTCTGTACGACGTCTCTTGGAAGAAAGTTTTTAGTTTTCCCGTTGAAGGCAGCGCTTCAAGTCTCCTCCTGGGTGAAAGTTGGCATCGATGCTTTCATCCCAGCCAGGAAGTTCTCCTCTGCATGTTTGGCCGCTCTACCCTATAGAAATCACTTCTTCCAGCTATTTCGGAGCCACCTGTCTAACCATAATACGCGCCTATTTGCCTCTGCTCACAATGAGTGTAAGCAGATCCTCAATGTTGCTTGCCGACAGAATAAAGCAGCGTATAGCAGCGCGCAAATTTGACTCCAAACACAACTAACAAAACTGCAAAAGTGTGCTTCCAGCCCTCTTTTGCTCGCAGATTCTTCTCCAACTCCTCAGTTAATTCGTCTGAAATGTCCGCATCTTACTTCCGACCTAGAACTGAGGCTCAACTGAGCTCCGTTTATATTATCCCCTCACTAGACTCGAAAATAATTTCGAAACTTAACCACATAAGGCGAGCGTTTTTGACGGAATCCCAGTCATCGTCTTAAAGACACGTGTCCTTGAACTCTCCTCTGTCCTCCCCAAATTATACAACTACTGTCTTTCTACTTCTTGCTTTTCTGCCTGCTGGACGTCCTCAACTGTGGTTACTGTTTTTAAGAACTCGAGAGAAACCTAAGACCACCCCAACTAACGTTCTATCAGCCTCCTACCAATTTGTGGCAGTGTTCGGGGTCATCATCAATGATAAAGTGGTTCAACATCTCATATCCGTCTGCCTGTTCTCCAACAGACAGTATGGATTCCGCTTCAATAGGTCTACCGCTGACATGCTAACGACTTTCACTGAGTACATATACCAAGCTCTTTTTAACAACGGCAAAACTGGGGTTGTTACCCTGGATATCTCCAAAGCATTTGACGGGGTCTGGCACTCTGGCCTTCTGCGCAAGCTAAAGGGCTATGGTATATCTGGAAACTTGTTTGTCGTAATGAAATCAATCCTATCGAATCGCGTTATGAAGGCTGTATTGAACTGGTATGCTTCCAGATACTATCATAGGAACGCGGGTGTCACTCAAGGTTCTGTCCTAGGTCCTACGAATTTTTATTATTTTTATCAACGATCTCCCTGATGTAATCAGATCCCAAGTAGACATCTACGTAGACGACACCAACATTTATTTCCGCCTCGCTAAGAAATCTGCCGATGCAGAAAAAACAGATCTTGCTGCAGTTCTCGAAAATGACCTCCAGTCTGTGTCAGACATGGGTACGAAATAACTCGTAAATTTTGATGCTTCCAAAACGAATCTGTTACCCTTTAGCTACCATAGTCAATATTTCCTACCAGCCATTAGCATAGATCAACTGACAGCAATCAATCCTCGCTCTTAGTCTTTCAACTGACCTTAAGTGAATGACTACATTGAGCTAAGGGTTACGGCCTATTACGTTGAATATACCAGTTCTCGTTCGATCACCGAAGTTAAGCCTGGTCAGTACTTAGATGGGTGACCGCTTGGGAATACCAAGTGCTGTAAGTGTTTAGTGACGGTTGTGCGTGCTTACGGCCATATCACTTTAAATACACCGGTTCTATCTCGATCACCGAAGTTAAGCAACGTTGAGCCTGGTCAGTACTTAGATGGGTGACCGCTTGGGAATACCAAGTGGTGTAAGTGTTTAGTGACGGATGTGCGTTGTGGTGCAGTGGATATCGGCTCGAAAAGAGAAATTGGTGAGCCGAGTTCAAATTCCAGTTGAATGCCCTGCATCACTGGTATCCTTGGAAAAGGTATTAATCCACCCCTTCCCTCCAGTTATGGGTTAAATAACAGGGTAGGACTTGGGGACCTGCCCTTAAAAACAAGTCCCAATGAATCTTGATACTCGAAAAGAAAAAAGTAATACTAGACACAAAACTTATATAAAAACAACAATAAATTGTTGAAAGTAAAAGGTATTACTAGCAATAAATAAAATTTAGTTGGCAATAAATGACCCGCCGAGGTTGGTATGCCATAAAAACAACCAACCAACCAACATTGAGCTAACAGCTAAATCTTCTGCTAAGAAAGTTGGGTCCCTGTGTCAGGCCAGGAAGCTCTTCATTTCTGAATCCATCTTGCACGTTTAAAAATCTACCATCTACCCATGCATTGAACACTGCTGTCATATCTGGTCGGGCGCCCTTGCTGTTCATCTTGCGGTTCTCGACAATATCCAAGGAAGAATATGCAATGTAGTCGATCCTGATATGGCAGCCCAACTCCAGTCTCTCTCTCGTTCACTGACGAGATGTGGCTTCCATCTGTCTTTTCTACAAATAATTTCACGGATTCTGCTCCGAGGAGCTTAGCCCCTTGGAGGCTCCTCTTACGCGAATTTGCTTCAGCTACTAGACTAGCAACAAGGTTTAATTTTGAGTCTGAATTTCGTTTAAAGGCATATCAACCTCTGTGGGTCATTTAATGCCAAAAAGGTGGGTTTTTTAGGTATTTTTTTTAAATGTTCGGTTATAGTAAGAAGGTTGATTCAGTCATATTTTAATGAACTTTTTTTTTTTTTTATCTTAGAAAACTGAAAATGTCTTCTAATTTTGTTTGAATTTTGTTTAACGGCATATCAACCTCTGTGGATTATTTAAGGCCAAAAAGGTGGGGTTTTAAGGTATTTTCTTTTAATGTTCGGTTATAGTGAGAAGATTGATTTAGTCATATTTTAATGAAAATTTTGTTTTTATTCTTTTTTATTTGTAAACTGAAAATGTCTTTTAATTTTGTTTGAGTTTTGTTTAACGGCATATCAACCTCTGTGGATTATTTAAGGCCAAAAAAGGTGGGGTTTTAAGGTATTTTCTTTTAATGTTCGGTTATAGTGAGTAGATTTACTTAGTCAGATGCTAATTAAATTTTTTGGTTCTTTATTATCTTAGAAAACCGAAAATGTTTTCTAATTTTGTTTGAGTTTTGTTTAACGGCATATCAACCTCTGTGGATTATTTAAGGCCAAAAAGGTGGTGTTTTAAGGTATTTTCTTTTAATGTTCAAGTTATAGTGAGTAGATTTACTTAGTCAGATGCTAATGAAATTTTTTGTTCTTTATTATCTTAGAAAACTGAAAATGTTTTCTAATTTTGTTTGAGTTTTGTTTAACGGCATATCAACCTCTGTGGATTATTTAAGGCCAAAAAGGTGGTGTTTTAAGGTATTTTCTTTTTAATGTTCGGTTATAGTGAGGTAGATTTACTTAGTCAGATGCTAATGAAATTTTTTGTTCTTTATTATCTTAGAAAACCGGGGGGGGGGGGGGGGTGAAAATGTTTTCTAATTTTGTTTGAGTTTTAAGTTTAACGGCAAGTTATCAACCTCAGGGATTATTTAAGGCCAAAAGGGTGGTGTTTTAAGGTATTTTCTTTTTATTGTTTAATATAGTGAGGTAGATTTACTTAGTCAGATGCTAATGAAATTTTTTGTTCTTTATTATCTTAGAAAACTGAAAATGTTTTCTAATTTTGTTTGAGTTTTGTTTAACGGCATATCAACCTCTGTGGATTATTTAAGGCCAAAAAAGGTGGTGTTTTTTAAGGTATTTTCTTTTAATGTTCGGTTATAGTGAGATTTACTTAGTCAGATGCTAATGAAATTTTTTGTTCTTTATTATCTTAGAAACTGAAAAATGTTTTCTAATTTTGTTTGAGTTTTGTTTAACGGCATATCAACCTCAGATTATTTAAGGCCAAAAAGGTGGTGTTTTAAGGTATTTTCTTTTAATGTTCGGTTATAGTGAGTAGATTTACTTAGTCAGATGCTAATGAAATTTTTTTGTTCTTTATTATCTTAGAAAACTGAAAATGTTTTCTAATTTTGTTTGAGTTTTGTTTAACGGCATATCAACCTCTGTGGATTATTTAAGGCCAAAAAGGTGGTGTTTTAAGGTATTTTCTTTTAATGTTCGGGTTATAGTGAGTAGATTTACTTAGTCAGATGCTAATGAAATTTTTTGTTCTTTATTATCTTAGAAAACTGAAAATGTTTTCTAATTTTGTTTGAGTTTTTGTTTAACGGCATATCAACCTCTGTGGATTATTTAAGGCCAAAAAAGGTGGTGTTTTAAGGTATTTTTTTTTAATGTTCGGTTATAGTGAGTAGATTTACTTAGTCAGATGCTAATGAAATTTTTTGTTCTTTATTATCTTAGAAAAACTGAAAATGTTTTCTAATTTTGTTTGAGTTTTGTTTAACGGCATATCAACCTCTGTGGATTATTTAAGGCCAAAAAGGTGGTGTTTTAAGGTATTTTTTAATGTTCGGTTATAGTGAGTAGATTTACTTAGTCAGATGCTAATGAAATTTTTTGTTCTTTATTATCTTAGAAACTGAAAATGTTTTCTAATTTTGTTTGAGTTTTGTTTAACGGCATATCAACCTCTGTGGATTATTTAAGGCCAAAAAGGTGGTGTGTCGGTTGCATTTCTTTTTAATGTTCGGTTATAGTGTGAGTAGATTTACTTAGTCAGATGCTAATGAAATTTTTTGTTCTTTATTATCTTAGAAAACTGAAAATGTTTTCTAATTTTGTTTGAGTTTTGTTTAACGGCATATCAACATCTGTGGATTATTTAAGGCCAAAAAGGTGGTGTTTTAAGGTATTTTCTTTTAAATGTTCGGGTTGTTATGAGTAGATTTACTTAGTCAGATGCTAATGAAATTTTTTGTTCTTTATTATCTTAGAAAACTGAAAATGTTTTCTAATTTTGTTTGAGTTTTGTTTTAACGGCATATCAACCTCTGTGGATTATTTAAGGCCAAAAAGGTGGGGTTTTAAGGTATTTTCTTTTAACGTTCGTTGTAGTGAGTAGATTTAATAGTCAGATGCTAATGAAATTTTTTGTTCTTTATTATCTTAGAAACTGAAAATGTTTTCTAATTTTGTTTGAGTTTTGTTTAACGGCATATCAACCTCTGTGGATTATTTAAGGCCAAAAAGGTGGTGTTTTAAGGTATTTTTCTTTTTAATGTTCGGTTATAGTGAGTAGATTTACTTAGTCAGATGCTAATGAAATTTTTTTGTTCTTTATTATCTTAGAAAACTGAAAATGTTTTCTAATTTTGTTTGAGTTTTGTTTAACGGCATATCAACCTCTGTGGATTATTTAAGGCCAAAAAGGTGGTGGCGTTTTAAGGTATTTTCTTTTAATGTTCGGTTACAGTGAGTAGATTTACTTAGTCAGATGCTAATGAAATTTTGTTCTTTATTATCTTAGAAAACTGAAAATGTTTTCTAATTTTGTTTGAGTTTTGTTTAACGGCATATCAACATCAGGATTATTTAAGGCCAAAAAGGTGGTGTTTTAAGGTATTTTTCTTTAATGTTCGGTTATAGTGAGTAGATTTACTTAGTCAGATGCTAATGAAATTTTTTGTTCTTTTTTTTATTATCTTAGAAACTGAAAATGTTTTCTAATTTTGTTTGAGTTTTTTTTAACGGCATATCAACCTCTGTGGATTATTTAAGGCCAAAAAGGTGGGGTTTAAGGTATTTTCTTTTAATGTTCGGTTATAGTGAGTAGATTTACTTAGTCAGATGCTAATGAAATTTTTTGTTCTTTATTATCTTAGAAAACTGAAAATGTTTTCTAATTTTGTTTGAGTTTTGTTTTAACGCAGACATTTAACCTCTGTGGATTATTTAAGGCCAAAAAGGTGGTGTTTTAAGGCATTTTCTTTTAATGTTCGGGTTATAGTGAGTAGATTTACTTAGTCAGATGCTAATGAAATTTTTTGTTCTTTATTATCTTAGAAAACTGAAAATGTTTTCTAATTTTGTTTGAGTTTTGTTTAACGACATATCAACCTCTGTGGGTTATTTCTTGATGAAATGGTGTGGTTTTAATGTATTTTCTTTTAATGTTCGGTTATAGTTAGAAGACTGACTTGGTCATATTTAATGAAAATTTTGTTTTTATTCTTTTTTATTTTAGTAACTGGAAATGTCTTCTAGTTTTCTATTCAAAAATGTTTTGCTGAGAATAATTTTTCTTCAAAAAAATGTTTATTTTTCTATAAGTCTATTTTCATCTATATATTTCTATAAAGGTATTTTTATACTTTCATAGTGTTTTGACTTCAATTCGGGGGTTAATTATTGGCTCATATCTCAGACCCTGACAGGTGCTACTACCCTGGGTCAGTAATTAAGAAATGATTCCATACCCTTCACAACCTCCCAATCAGAGGCTTTGCTGCCCGATGTAGTTTACCGTCATACCCTGGAATACTAGCAACAAGGTTCCATCCTTTTAATGAAAAAATATTCAAGTGTAACCACAACTTCTACTCTAGTAGCTTCTTTTCTCGCACTTCCCACCTGTGAAACTCTCTTCCGTATTCTTGTTTCCCTGAAAGCTACAATCTCCAAGAGTTTGAATACAACGTCAACCGTCATCTCTTATCTCCTTGACTCGCAGCCTTCTTCTCCCTTTACACTGCTCTCACGCAGCTCTCTTTACACCCATGTAACCGTCGTTTTCTTACCCATTCTCTGACACCAACTGCGACCTGTTCTCCTTTCTCTTCTAATATCTGCCTTGCTGACAATGAGACGATTATTAAAAAATTATGTGTGGGTAAGACAAGAGTCAAATTATTATCAAGATTTTCGCCTTTTACGTATTTGTGTACAAAAAGATAAATAGAGACACAGAAGAGCTATATATATATATATATATATATATATATATATATATATATAGATAGATAGATAGATCTAAACTTATTTATAAATGAAGCTTTGTCTCTGTGTGTGTGTGTGTGTGTATGTGTGTGTGTGTGTGTGTGTGTGTGTGTGTGTGTGTGCCAGTGTGTGTGTGTGTGTGTGCCAGTGTGTGTGTCCGTTACTTATAGACTCCGAAACGGCCGAACCAATTTTCTTGAAAATTTACACAGTTGTACTATAAGCGTCTGCGAGTGTTCTTAGCTAGGTTTTGTGCCGAGGTACTCCCGATAAATATTGAAAATCGATAATCGAAAAATCGGGTTATAGAAGGACTGGTCTGATTTTAATCAAATTTGATACACTCATAGACAAAGACATAAGAAACGATATTCAGAAGTTTCAATGTTGCAGTTCTTACAATAGTGCAGAAATCGATAATATATATATAAAAGGCAAGATGTTTGTGTGTGTGTCTGTTTATCTGCCTGTATGTCTGTATTTTTTTCAGACCCTTTTATTTTAGTTTTTGCTTCGGGTTTGGCTCTAAGTAGGTATAATTTTAGTTCTTAGTCTCAGCCATGATACCATTTACTCAGAGGACTTATTTAGCCTTCAAAATTCAGTTTACGACGAAAGACTTATTTGATATCGATACCAGGAAATCAAAATTTGACTTACATCCATTCATTTTTCTTTCAGTCTACGGTTTCGCTTTAACTGGAATCAATTATTGCTTTTTAGTCTTTCGTGCTAATGTCCAAAAAGTTTGAGCTCCAGAACCATGGATTAGTTTTTAAGCTTTCATGACACCCGTGCAACGCCGGGCTATACTGCTAGTAGATAAATAGATAGATAGATATGAACAGACATAGATAGATAGATAGATAGATAGATAGATAGATAGATAGATAGATACGAATAAACAAAAAATCATATATATATATATATATATATATATATATATATATATATATATATATCCGAGTGAATACAGAATGAAGAAAGAATTCTTACAACGTCCAAAACATTAATTTAAAACAGTGCTCAATATATAATATATAGAGCTGTGTATATTGATTCTAAATTATATTTTAGAACATGTAAATAATCATTCTATATATATATATATATATATATATATATATATATATATATATCCGCTACAAAGGTACGATTGATTCGACATTGACACTTCAATGTCTCATCAGGCGGTGTGTAAAGTAATGGAAATCCTCTTTCCTTATATTTATTTAGTTTTGTTAGAGGTGTTGGTGGGGGTTAGTGATAAGGGAATAAGTCGCTGACCGTTGGAATTTTTGGAGAGGGTGTTTTTTAAGTGGTTGATTAATGAGATTCTTTGATTTCTAGACAGTTGTAAGTTTTTATGATCTAGTGACTAGATTATATCCTTATAGATTTCTTAGAAGAGCCGGCACGGATATTTTTGATTTAGACAGATTCTTTATAGTTAATGTAAGTTACTATATATATATATATATACAAGTGAATAAATAACGAAGAAAGTATTAACAACGTTCAAAAAATTAATTAAATAGTGTTCTATATAGAAATAGAGCAATGAATATTTAATATAAGTTATAGTTTAGAACATATCTTTTCCAATCTTTTCACTTTGTTTTTTTTTTTCAATTGGAGTAGATAGATCTATCTATCGCCCGGTTCACACTCCACCCATGTCTATTGAACAGGTTAAGAGGCTCATCCCTTGTTCCCTGTTTAGGATATGGTTTCCGGCTTTCTCTTTTCCAATCTTCTCACTTTTGTTTTTCTTTTTTTTCAATTGTAGTAGATAGATCTATCTATCGCCTGGTTCACACTCCACCCATGTCTATTGAACAGGTTAAGAGGCTCATCCCTTGTTCCCTGTTTAGGACGTGGTTCCCGGCTTTCTCTTTTCCAATCTTCTCACTTTGTTTTTTTTTTCAATTGGAGTAGATAGATCTATCTATCGCCCTGTTCACACTCCACCCATGTCTATTGAACAGGTTAAGAGGCTCATCCCTTGTTCCCTGTTTAGGATATGGTTTCCGGCTTTCTCTTTTCCAATCTTCTCACTTTTGTTTTTCTTTTGTTTCAATTGTAGTAGATAGATCTATCTATCGCCCGGTTCACACTCCACCAACGTCTATTGAACAGGTTAAGAGGCTCATCCCTTGTTCCCTGTTTAGGATGTGGTTCCCGGCTTTCTCTTTTCCAATCTTCTCACTTTTTTTTTTTTTTCAATTGGAGTAGATAGATCTATCTATCGCCCGGTTCACACTCCACCCACGTCTATTGAACAGGTGTAGAGGCTCATCCCTTGTTCCCTGTTTAGGATGTGGTTCCCGGCTTTCTCTTTTCCAATCTTTTCACTCTTACGTAGCTCCCTGCACATCAGTGGCCTTACCGCCTTGCTCGGGGTGGTATGATTTTAAAAAAATGTACAAATTATAATTTACTACAAAAGTGTATCATCATCATTAACTACCTAATGCGACATTCTTTTGTTTTTTGTTTTATGTCGAAACAATATGGACCCATTTGTAGTGAATTATAATTTTGTACATGTTCTAAACTATAACTTATAATATATACAGATAGATAGATAGATAGATAGATAGATAGATAGATAGATAGATAGATAGATATTAACAGCTAGCAACTAGATAGATAGATAGATAGATAGATAGATAGATAGATAGATAGATAGATAGATAGATAGATATTGAAACATGCAAAGAATCTTACTTGGATAGTGATTTATGAAGAAAAATCTTTCTTCTTTTTCAATAGAGAATTACGTATTTTTTGTCTTTCTATACTTCTCTTTCCCTCTCCCAACTCCTGTTTAATATTCCCCCACCCTCTACCTCGCTACCGAATATTTTAATCTTAATTAGATCAGCTATTTCTTGTTACAGAATAAACAAACCAACAATATCCTTTGTGTAAATAATCAATTGAACCCACTTCTCTCCCGAGACACTTAATCTAAATTTATATTCTAAACTTAGTGATTTATGGAAGGGCTCTCAGCCGTAGAACTGAATTTAATGACATCGACATATTTTAATAGAAACAAACAAACAAACAACCAAAAAAGCTTCTTAATTCTGTATTTCTGAAAGCTAAACTTAAACAGATAAACATTGTGTATTATATAAATAACATTATACAAATGCAGTATGTCATTGCTAATAAAAATAGTAACAACCTTTGAAAATATTTATTATTTCATTTATTTCAGTTCATAATTCAAATCCACTAACGGAATAAGTGTGGTAAAATGTCATATTTTACTTTATCGTTAGAGTTTGATTTTGGTAGTGGATGTGATTGGATATATATTTCTGAAGAATTCCTTAAAGTAAATGCCGCTGTAAGGAGAAAACGCTCTCAGAGCAAAAAGCGTTTAGTTTTATGTTAAATGATTTCTCCCTTTAAAAATTCGGAGGATAACAAATTCAAGGAGATTGAATAAAGCTGAATGTTTTTTTTAATCATTTCACCCCGAGCAAGGCGGAAACGCCACTGATGTGCAGGGGGTTACATAAATGTAAAAAGATTAATTAGAAAAGAGTGAGGAGTACAAGCTAGTTAGAAAGGAACAATAGAAAGCTGAGAAAGCAGGTGCGATGACAGATACATAGGTGGAGAGAAAGGGGAGGTTATACAGGGGTGGGGAGAGAGCTAGAGTCCAGTGGTTAGTAGATGAGTATTGACTTTGCATTTAAATTTCTGGAGGTAGTAGCCGTCAGGAAAGCAAGAATACAGGCAGGAAGTGCGAGAGAAGAAGCTGCAGGAGTAGAATTGTCATCTGCATTTGGCTAACCTGACTGTGAATGGGTGGGACCCAGTTGCCAGTCTGGTTGCACGAGTAAACACCTGTTGAGGAGGCATCAGTGACTTAAGTTCGTCTGAGAAACTTTTTGCTCGGTCTATGATATCCGCAGCATCGTTCTGTAGAACCACATTTAAAAATAGCAAATAAGTAAAACAAAAGAAAAAAGAAGATAAAAGATGTACAGAAAGAAAAAGAAAAAATAGCAAATAAAGAAAAATGAAGAAAAAAGGTGTACAGAAAGAAAAAGTAAAAGAACAATTTAATAGAACGAAAGAAGAACGAAGAAAAAATGTGTACAGAAAGAAAAAAATGGCAAATAAATAGAACGAAAGAAAAAGGAAGAAAAAAGGAGTAAAGAAAGAAAAAGAAAAATAGCAAATAAATTGAACGAAAGAGAAAAGAAGAAAAAAAGGTGTACAGATAGAAAAAGAAAATTAGCAAATAATTAAAACGAAAGAAAAAGGGAGAAAAAAGGATCAAAGAAAGAAAAATAAAAATAGCAAATAAATAGAACGAAAGAGAAAAGAAGAAAAAAAGGTGTACAGAAAGAAAAAGAAAATTAGCAAATAATTAAAACGAAAGAAAAAGGGAGAAAAAAGGATCAAAGAAAGAAAAATAAAAATAGCAAATAAATAGAACGAAAGAGAAAAGAAGAAAAAATATGTACAGAAAGAAAAAGATAATTAGCAAATGATTAAAACGAAAGAAAAAGAAGAATAGCAAATAAATAGAACGAAAGAAAAAAGAAGAAAAAAGATGTACAAAAAGAAAAAGAAAATTAGCAAATGATTAAAACGAAAGAAAAAGAAGAATAGCAAATAAATAGAACGAAAGAAAAAAGAAGAAAAAAGATGTCCAGAAAGAAAAAAAATTAGCAAATAATTAAAACGAAAGAAAAAGGGAGAAAAAAGGATCAAAGGAATAAAAAGAAAAATAGCAAATAAATAGATGGAAAGAAAAAAGAAGAAAAATCACTAAAGAAAAAAAGAAAAATAACAAATAAACAAACGAAAGAAAAAAGAAAAAAATATAAAAATAAAGGATAAAGAAAAACAGCAAATAAACAGAACGAAAGAAAAGCATATAGGAAAAAAGAAAGAAATAATGAAAAAAATGAGAAAAAAAACAGGCAAAAGAAAAATTCTCGAATAAATGGAAAGTTTTATTTTTAAGGAACCACGTAAAATTATACTATAAAAAGACAAAGGGAAGGAAGAAAATAAATTAAAATAAAAAAACAACAGGAATAAAAAATTAAAATTAAAAAATAACTAAATGAAGGAAATAGATAAATAAAAAAGAAAGAAGAAAAGTAAAAAACAAAGAAGGCAAAGAAAGAACGAAAAATAAGCAAAGGTAAATTCGAATTGATTGTAAAGAATGAATGCTAATTGAAGCATAAAATACAATAATCGTTGAAGAAAAGATAAAAAAACGTACCATACAAATAGATAAAGAATAAAAGTACAAAGACACACCTAAAGATTAAAACAAACAATATCAATTCAAGTAATTTTTGATGGTGAAAGATGTTTTAACCTAAATAAAATTTCATGGTTGCCGATGTATAAAAACGAGATATCTCACAATTACATTCTTAACATTCACACACCTAAGACAATTACAAAGACATGTTTTTTTCATAAACAAAAAGTGGCTACCATTTTCAAGGCAAAATTGGTACAAAGAAAAATAATGCATAAAGAGATTATTGATTTGATGTGGTTGGTAATTGGAATAATTAAGTTGAAATTAAAAAATGGTAGGCATTGAGGTTCTAATTGTCATGAAAGAACGAAAAAAATTATCTTTAAAAACATCTTGCACATCAAGTAGCGCTTTTAGAATGAACGAAGAGGCCATGAAATTGTTGCCAGCATTAAATAGAAGACAATATGGATATCTATTATCTACTTCCGAAAGATTCATCCATGTCAAACGAAAAAAACAAAACAAAACAAACACGTATAGTCGTTTCTTTTTAACAATAATTTTGTGCCATTCTTCTATGTGCCTTGGCCTTCCACGTCTCCCTACCCCTGGTGGATCTCAACACGCTTTCTCTTATAAGATCTGGCAACCACCGTTCTGTCATCCACCTGCTCAAGCTCTTCAAATATGTTATCCGCTGCTTTCCTCTGTCTCTTTTCCCCTCTATCTGGCCTGTTAGTATCAGGTTCTCCAAGCCATCCTTCCTGATTGCATGTCCCAGGAACTTCAGTTGTCTCTTCTTGATGCACAGTATTAATTTCCTTTTCGTTTCCATCCTTTCCAAAACTTCATCATATCTCGGTCCATGATATCCGCAGCATCCTTCTGTAGAACCACATTTCCGCTGCTTCAAATTTTTCCTTCATCTTTGATGATATTGTCCAACATTCACTGCCATATTGAAGAACTGACATCACATAGCAATCTAGTTCTCCCTTCTTTGTTTCTAGTGAAATTGTCCTGTTTCTTAATACTTTACCCAACTTCTGGAATGCTTCCTTCGCCATACAAATTCGCCTTCAGATCTCGCACTTTCTGTCTTCTGTTAGAACAATTCCCAGGTATTTAAATCTTTGCACCTGCTTGATTTTAGTACCCCCCTCTATTTGGCCTTTTGCTCTTTTTGCTAATGACCATGCATTGGGTTTTCTTGCAGTTTATTTTAGTCCTTTTTTGTCCCTCTCTTCAGCTATCTTCTGTCGGAGGTCTTGTAGTTTCCTTTCCCTGTCTGCAATCAGCACTGTATCGTCTGCGTATCTTGTTGTTCAAATTGTGTCCTCCGATGACAAATCCTGGCTTAACAAATTTTGTGCTTTTTGGTTTTAAAAATATTTACATTTTTTTAACTGTTGTTCTTATATTTGTTGCCATTTTACAGGGTTTTGGCTGTTGTACGCTTCATCATTCTTCAGTTGATTGGCGTTGAACCCCGGATTTGTTTGGCTAAAGTGTGACCCAGTGATTTGAAGGCGTATTGGCATTCAAGAAGATGAGTAGAGGATTGATAGACAGAAAAGATTTCTCTGGAAACAAAGAAGAGATTACCGGTATATTATGCGATTTGTATCCTTTAATATTTCAGAGAATTCTGGACAATCTCATCCGAAACTAAGGAGAGACTTGAAGCAACTGAGTTTGAGTTTGAGTTTGAGTTTTGTTTAATGGCATATCAACACCTCTGTGGGTTATTTAATGCCAGAAATGCAGGGTTTTAAGATAATTTTTTAATGTTCGGTTATAGAGAGAAGGCTGATTTAGTCAGATTTTAATGAAATCTTTTATTTTTATTTTAAAAAACTGAAGATGTTTTCTAGCTTTGTATTCAAAAATATATTATTGCAATTTTATTTTCCTTCAAAGATGTGCTATGGTAATAATTTTCTTCAAAAATGTCTTGTTGGTAATATTTTTTATTCAAAAAGGTATATTTTTCTATAAAAGTCTGTTTTTATAATTTCATAGTGTTTTTACCCTAGTTTACGGATGAACTATTTGCCCATAGTTGGGACCCTAGCAGGTGCTACCACCTCGGGTTAGGGTGGAACTGGGAACAACAGCAATTAAGAGGTAGTTCCATGCTCCTCACAACCTCCCTATCAGAGGCCTTGCTGCTGAATGTAGTTTATTGTAGTAACCAGCACTAGAAGGAATTAAAATGTGGTTCTACAGAAAGATACTGAGGATACCATAGACTGAATATTTTATCAACGACGAGATTTTGGAGACGATGGACACGAAAAAGAAACTGATGCTTAACATCAGGAAAAGACGGCTGAATTTTTGAGATATATAACGAGAAAATAGAAAACTAAAGGGATACGGGGAAGCAACCGGTGACATATTTGATGGGCTTGGGCAAATGGCAGAGCGGGGGTTTTGCGGCATAACAGAGAAAGGGGTGTTAAGTACTACAATGGATAGGGAGATGTGGAAGGCTATGATACCCTACGCTCTAAAGGGACAATTCTTCTTCTATGTGCCTGTCCCTTCAGGACGTAGGCGATCATGGATCTCCACGTCTCCCTATCCCTTGTGGCTCTTAGTATGTTTGCTCCTGTTGCTCCTGGCAATCCCCGTTCCGTCATTCACCTGATCAGTCCCTGCAAATATGTTATCCGCTGCCTTCCTCTGTCTCTCCTTCCTTCTATCTGTCCAGTCAGTATCAGGTTCTCCAGGCTCTCCTTCCTCATTGCATGTCCCAGGAACTTCAGTTGTCTCTTCCTGATGCTCAGCATCAATTTCCTTTTTGTTGCCATTCTTTCTAACACCTTATCGTTGCTTGTATGCTCAGTCCACGATATCCGTAGCATCCTTCTGTAGAACCACATTTCGGCCGCTTCCAGTTTTGTCCTCATTTTCGATGATATTAGTACTAGACTGCTACGTGATGTCAGTTCTTCAATACGGCTGTGAAGGGACAATTACATACACAAAAATAACAACCTTCAAGACATTCTGACAACATTTGCTGACCCCAGGTATAATGCCCTGTAAACCTTTAGATCATGTCGGTATGGATCATAAAATTTGAAAGAGATAATAATATGAGGGAATCCTTTGTCATTCAATGATCTGCCATGAACTTAAAACAATTACTAATTCAGTATTCTGATTGGTTAACTGCTGTCCAATCAGGATCATTTTTAAGGCCTCCCGGTAAACTCGACTCTGTATTTTTCTTCTTTTGGAAGTAACAAGTTTAAAGACCATAATTTATTGAAGTGGTCCTTTCCGAGAGTAATCGAGTCCAGAATCTAAGGGTCCAAAAATCCTACTTGTTCTAAGGACACGCTTCTGGCAGTTGAGTGGGTAAATATAAATTACATTTACAAGCTTTCTTTTTACCTATTGTGCATACACAGTTTTTTGTACATTTAACCCGTTGAATCAAATAGAGCCGTTGCATTGCTTGTCTTTTACAAGTATGACCATCTTTGTTTACTGGCCGAGAAAATCTTTATAGGCTATGTGGCATGGATAGTGCCCGGCCGTCATAAACCATTGCCTCTATATGTCATCGGCTAAATGAGAATACAATTTGGGAAAAGTATATTACGACGACAGAAGCAACTCGCAAAAGAATGAATTTTTTAAACATACAGAGGGTTACCATTATCTCACGTTGCGCGATAAACAGATGCTTGCAGCTGAGTATATCGCTCATTCCGTCATGAATTAGAGCAGTCTGGCTATTGGGTGTGTGTAATGATAACATACGCGCTAAAAAGTCTGCCTTCTTCTACGGAGCACCCATAGGCCAGAGGTAGAATCGCCGACTGACGCCAATTCGGTCGGGTTTCAATCCTGGATTAAAAGCAATCGTAGTCTAACCGTAGTGATGAGCTGTGATACAGCGAAACAGATCTGTCTGAGGATGACAATATTTACGCTCTCACACCCTGATTGAGCACTCTGGAAGAATGGTAGACTTTGTAAAACAGTAGCTACTCTAGCATGTACGCATCGCTCAAATGAGTAATGAATTAGAGCACTCTGGCTATTGGGCGTGTATAATGATAATGTATACGCTAAAAAGTCTGCCTACTTCTACGGAACGCCCATAACCCAGAAGTAGGATCGCCTACTGACGCCAATGCGGTTTGGTTTCAATACTGGGTTAAAAGCAATCGGAGTCTAACCGTACTGATGAGCTGTGATATAGCGAAACAGATCTGTCTGCGGATGACTACATACATACATACATACATACATACATATATATATATATATATATATATATATATATATATATATATATATATATATAATCAACACACCATCTAATGGTTATCAACTATAAATTAATTTGAACCAGCCAATATGTCCTTCTCCTCAGACAAAGATTTCATTTGGCTTTGTTATATATTCATTCATATGTGTTCATTATATATATAGATATATGTATATCTATATAGCCCGGTTCACACTCCAGCCACGTCTATTGAACAAGTGAAGAGCCTCATCCCTTGTTCCTTGTTTAGGATGTGGTTTCTGGCTTTGTCTTTTCCAATCTTTTCACTTTCCTTTTTTTTTTTTTCAATTGGAGTAGATAGACTACATTATCGCCCGGTTCACACTCCACCCACGTCTATTGAACAGGTGAAAAGGCTCCTTCCTTGTTCCTTGTTTAGGATGGGGTCTCCGGCTTTCTCTTTTCCAATCTTTTCCCTCCTACGTAGCCCCCTGCGCTTCAGTGGCGTTACCGCCTTGCTCGGGATGATATGATTAAAAAAAAAAAAAAGAGACAATGAATGTTGATAATGTTTAATCATGAGCCGTTTTAAACATCCTATTTTGACTTTAATTTCAGGTGAAAAAAAAGACCAAAATTCTCCAACATTTCGATAATTTATCATTACATTCCAAATATTAATGATTTTGTGTCTTTATTTTCACTTGAAATTAAAGCCAAATTACGATGTTTAGAACGGCCCATGATTTCAGGTGAAAATAAAGATAAAAATTCTCCAACATTTGGATAATTTTTATTAAGTTACCATCATCTCACCATAAAAAAAATCCCTACAACTGAGAATATATATATATATATATATATATATATATATATATATATACTTGTGCATTTAGGCAACTAATTTTCCTTTAGACATGTCAGATTAAATAATTTGCAAAGGTTGTGTCTGCTTATTTTCTAAAATCCGTTCATACTCACGGATAATATTTCGCGTATTATAATTGAAAGGTGTCAGAAAGGAACTGTAACCATGACAAAAAGTATTTGGATACCTTGAGAAATGAATAATAATATCATCTGTTCACTGAACGTTCTTTGACCTTTACTTAGTGGGATTTAACTGCAACCGAGAAAATGTTTATAACTTGCAAACACAATGGTTTCGGATAATTTCTTGAGAGAAGTCACTAATTGTTTCAACTTAGAAGTGTCTAAATCAAATTTCCATCGTTAAACAATTTGAAAAATTCCGGAAAAAATATTTTCTTAAATGTTCTAAAAAGAACGTAAAACATAAATTTGCTTAGTAGTAAAAACAAACTTTTCCAAAAAAGTCTTTTCTTAACTATTCTTAAAAGAAACGTAAAACACGTAAAATAAAAAAATTAAAAAAATACACAAATTTAAAACAATGTTTTCGAAAAAAAAATTTCTTAACTGTTCTTAAAAGTAAAACATGTGAAAAAACACCTTTCCGAACTGTTCTTAAAAAGGATCAAAAATACAAAATTGCTTTGTGATAAAAAATATATTCAACCTGAAAAAAATGAAAATGTTCAAAGCTTAAAAGGAGTTAGATACCTTCTCACCAGTAGGGAAAGTTACAAAAGAAAAAATTAATGCAACTTTAGAAATTCTAGAAAATTTAATAAAATTCTCTTTCGACAGACAACAAACGTTGATACATGACTTGCAAAAAAGAAATAATATCTTTAAAAAATAAAACAGAAGACATTTGTAACAATGCGAAAATAGACTTAGATACATTCGGGTTAATAACAGTCCAGATGTGAAACATGTTATATCTGTCGGAGATAAATAAACGACTTTTGATAAAAGTGTCATACTTCACGTTTGCAATTGGCAAAAGGGGAGAGATAAATAAAACCTTCACAAATATACAGTCTTATGTCTTCACCTCCAAACAGAAAGAAACTACAAAAAATTCATTTAAAACTGTTGACTAAGTGTTTACCAATTGCGTCTTATCCAGCAGGAACACAACATTCAGTCAGTGAAGTGCCATACGTGATAAACGCTTGGGCGATCATGTCTGGAAAGAGACATGACTGACTGGGCAGAATATTATCCTGCAGTAGGTTGCCATTGCTTTCGGCAGTAGCAACCCAATCTGTCCAATTATTTTACTCATAGCTAGAGGGAGAAAAGATGTATTATATGAATAAGTAATAATTAGTGGGGGGTTAGTTTATTACTTCATAACAATATAAAACTGATCCCCCACTTTATACCCACTAGAAGCCCTAATCATGTTTCCTACTATTATATTTACTTAGTTAAGTGCCATACGTGAAACACGCTTTGGGCGATCATGTCTGGAAAGAGACATGACTGACTGGGCAGAATATTATCCTGCAGTAGGTTGCCATTGCTTTCTGCGGTAGACTGGTTGCCGACCAAGGCTATAGAACCCAATCTATCCTGTTATTTGACTCATAGGTGGAAGGGGAAGAGATGTATTATATTAATAAGTAGTAATTAGTGGGGGATCAGTTTATTACTTCATAACAATATAAAACTGACCCCCCCACTTTATACCCAGTAGAAGCCTTAATGATGTTTCCTACTATTATATTCAGTCAGTCAGTTAAGTGCTATGCGTGATACACGCTTTGGGTGATCATGTCTCTTTTGAGACACGACTGACTGGGCAGAATATTATCCCGCAGTAGGTTGCCATTGCTTTCTGCGGTAGACTGGTTGCCGACCAAGGCTATAGAACCCAATCTGTCCTATTATTTAACCCTAGAGGGAAGAGACGGATTAATACCTTTCCCAAGGGTATTTGCGCGTAAGTGAATGCAAGGAATTCAACTGGAATTCGAACTCGGCTCCCCGATTTCTCTTTCCGAGTCGATATCCAATGCGCCACAACGCACATCCCCGAACTCTAGTAAAATATTACTTCACAGTATATGTATCCCAATTAATTTTCCATTTAACATTAGAAGAACGTTTGGAATAAGCAATAAATTTGTTAACAGAATAGTTTTTAGATGCCCTCAAAATGCCAAATACAAGTGTTGGATACAAAAATCAAGCAGATACAAAAATGTCAATGATTGGGAAGTGTTCTAACAGAAGAGGGAAAGTGCGACACGGAGATCCGAAGGAGAATTGGCATGGCAAAGGACTTGTTGCAGAAGCTGAATAAAGTATTAAGAAACAGAAACATTTCGCTACAAACAAAGATTAAGTGTACTAGATTGCTATCTTTTTTTTTTTTTTTTATAAGCGTTTCACCCCGAGCAAGGCATGTCACTGCCACTACTGTGCAGGGGGCTACGTAGAGTGGAGAAAGGCTGATTAAATAAAGGAAATAACAGAGGGTGGGTGATAGGCGGGTAAGGATACAGAGAAAGAGGGTTGGGTAGATGAGAGTGTTCTGAGAATAATTGGGAGTTAGTGTGATAGGAGGTGTCTATTGACCCTACATTTAAACACCTGGAGATTGTAACTGTCGGGAAAGCAGACTTGTGGAAGGGGGTTCCACAGGCGGGAAGCGCGAGAAAAGAAGCTGTTGGAGTAGAATTTACGGTTACATCTTATTTGTTTAACTGTAAAAGGGTGGGACCTAGTTGCTAATCTAGTATCTCGTGTAAATTCGTGCTTAGGCGGCACCAGTGATCTAAGCTCATCGGAGCAGAAGTCATGAAAGTACTTGTAGAAGAGGCACAGGGAAGCTACATCACGCCGGTGTGAGAGCGGCTGCAGCCGGTCTGCCAAGTCAGTATCAACCACGTTACAGATCCTCCTTTGTATTTTGTCAAGAAGCCCAAGGAGAGCAGCAGGGGCACCCGACCAGATATGGCAGCAATATTCAATACACGGGCGGATGGTAGATTTGTATATGTGCAGAATAGTTTCAGGTGGGAAAAATTTCCGGGCCCTGCACAGGGAGCCGACTTTCATAGCAGCAGATCTGATGTCAGTTCTTCAATATGGCAGGGAATGCTGGACAATATCATCAAAGACGAAGGAAATACTTGAAGCAATTGGAATTTGATTCTACAGAAGGATGCTGCGGATATCATGGATCGGTTTTGGAAAGGAAGGAAACGAAAAAGAAATTAATACTGAGCATCAGGAAAAGACAGCTAAATTCCGGGAACATGCAATGAGGAAGGAGAGCTTGGAGAACCTGATACTCACAGGCCAAATAGAGGAGAAAAGAGACAGGGGAAAGTAGCGGATAACATATTTACAAGGGCCGGATCAGGTGGATGACATAAAGGGGTTGCGTTGTGTCACAGGAGAAAGCGCGTTCTAAGAGCTACCAGAGATAGAGAGACGTGGGAAGCCATGATTACCTACGCCCTGAAAGGACAAGTCACATAGAAGAAAATTCATTGTGTATGGAATTCCCAAACAAATTTTAAATGCCACTCCCAACTATGATGTAGACTTCTTCGGGGTCAAGAAATATTTATTCGAAGTAAGAGCCGATCTGTCAGAAATAAAAGTTGCATATAATTTACATTTCTCGAAAGAAGTTACGCCGTTTCTTGAACTGATCCAAAAGAGACAAAAAACGATGCCAAGGTACGGAACGGAATACAAAAAAAAAATACATAAGGAAATAAGGAGGAAATGCAAACAGGCTAAAAAAGATGGCTCAACAATAAGCCAAAGTAGAGCACGACAAATACTGGTGATATATATATATATATATATATATATATATATATATATATATATACAAAAAATAAAGGAACTAACAGGACAAAAGATCTGCTCAGCAACAGGATGTATTAAAAACAAAAGACGGTAGACTCATACTAGAAATAGAAAAAATACTTCAGAGATGGGATGTGTATATTGCTGATCTCTACCACGACAAGAGAGAGCAACCAACAATACACAAAAATACGGATGGATCAGAAATATTTAAAACAGAAGCAGAATAGGCAATGGCCAAACTGAACAGAAATAAAACAACAGAACCTGAATTGTACTAAAGATGTTGACGCATATGGAAGATTTGGCATCCGCGCTAGCTGCAACATCCTTGGCCTGAAAGAAACTCTGCTTGAGTCTCCGGTGATTCGGCCACGTATTGCGCCGGCCTGGTGATCAATTTGTCCGTAAACTGGTGGTGTTCAACGCACCCACTGGTTGGAGGAAGCGCCGAGGTGGTCAACTTAAAATAAAAAAAGATATTTTAATACCTGGGAAGCGTGCTGACAGTGAATGGAACGTGCGATGATGAGTTCCAAAGACGCATTGGCATGGCCAATAACGCATTTCAAAAGCTAAACAGAGTACTGAAAGACAAGAAAACCTCATTGGAAACAAAGAAGAGTGTTCTGGATTGCTATGTGATATTTGTCCTTCTGTATGGCAGTGAATGTTGCACGATATCGTCAAGGAAGAAAGAGAAGCTTGAGGCCGCAGAAATGTGGTTTTACAGAAGGGTGCTGAGGATACCATGGACTGAGTGTGCTGCCCTAGAAAAATGCCAGAAAGCATCCTGCTTTAGACAGCCAGTTTAAACTCAAATTCACAAGAACACGCAGACGAATTTCATTGAGAATCGAAAGATTTTATTCCTCGAATTAGGTAAAAAATCTGAAAGAAAAATGAACAAAACAAAGATGAGTCCACTGCGACGAAAAAGGACAGAAATAAAGGAGAGAAAAGAAAAGGCTAGATGCAGAGAAGGTGGCAAGCGAGTACAAAGAAGGAAAAGAAGGCGACCACTCCTACCAGCAGCCACGAGATGGCCTGATATAGCAGTAAAAGCGTTAAGAACTGCGAGGCAGGGGTTTTAATTTAATTTAAACTAAAAAAGCAACAGATTCGGAAAGGCAGCTCAACGTTATGAACTAGGAAAAGACAATTTACAACATTCGACGTGGTAAGCGGCCGAGCAAATTCTGCAGAGAAAAGTCCCTTATTTCTTTTCTAAAATATCTATTTTGGGGCTAGAAGGAAGGAGCAACAGAGATAAAGAGGCAACAAACTATTCGTTGTGCCACAATAATGCATTTCTAATGCGAAGGAGACGGAAGGGATAAGAAGAATGAAATAAACATACCAAAGTTATATGAAAGGGCGGAGAGGCGAATAGTGCGTGTGGATACAGGGACCAACAGGAAGCATCTGAGGTTCCCGCCAAAAGACAAACGCGCCTCACGTGACATTATCACGTTGCCGAGAGTGGATAAGAACGGTAGGGAGTGATAAAGAAAACAGGAATTAAAACAAAAGGAAGTATGGTCTCTGCTACAAGACAAAAAGAATGAAAGAGAAGGGAAAACAAAATAGAACAAAAAACAGCAACAAGAAAGATGTCGCAGCGAGACGAAAGGTAAAGGTAAACAAACAAAGAAAAAAAAAACGGTGTCCGAATGAATTTGTCCTTGATGATAGAAGGTACGAGTTACAAACGTGACACTCCCCGTCTGAGATTGTGAATCAAAAGAAACACTATTTTTAAAAAGTGCTCAATACGAAGTAGTGTTAATAATATTTATTTAGAAATTATAACATGAATATGTTATAATATCACTACAAAAGTTGTTATATTTCTGGGACAGGTAATAAGGAAGGATGGTTTGGAGATAATGGTACTCATAGGATGGAATGAAGAGAAACAGGAGAAAGTAATGCGGGACATAGTTGATGAGCAGGTGGATGACGGAACAAGTTTTGGGAGAGATACCTAGAAGAAAAAGCTTTAAGAACTGTAATGGGTAGGAGGATGTAGAGGACCATGGTCTGTTACGTCCTGAACGGACATGGCACTTAAAGGAAGAAATTCGAACCCCGCTGGGTAGTCTATATATAAATACCTTCTGTCATATCTAAGCTATACTTGAAAAAATTACCATCAATGTATATGGATATTCCATGCAAATGTTTCATACTGTTGAAAGGTTGGTTCAAGCATTCTCGGATTGCAAAAGAAAAGCTGAATAGTGGTGTGTGAAAAGTTCTTGACATAGAACTGTCATATATATCGATAGTTAATATACCATCATTTGCGATGATTCTGCTAGACTTACTCGAGTAAAACAGGGAAATTATGTCCTACTCGAAGTCTTCGTATCAGAGCAGCAATACTGAAAAATAAGACAACAATTGTGGAAAGTTTAGCAATGGGCTGCTGGACCTAAAATTCATGTAAATCCTCAAAACAGACCCACTGACAGCAAAATGTATCTGTCACTTCTCTCTCAAAATTTGGACATAGGTTTTTAAATTATTTTTTGCTATTTAAATTGCCATATCCATGCAAAACACAGTTAATTATATAGGGTGGGCCATAAGTCGCGCACCAAAGCATTCGTGGTTTGTCTAGGACACTACCAGTTTCACGAAATTTTGATATCAAACGTCCTACTGTCGTGTGAGAGATGGGCTCACGATCAGGATAAATTCGATTAAATCTCTCAACAACAGACCGATTAGTGGCGCCATCAGCAACAGACATGAACACTAGTTGAACTCGTTTGTCAATTGTTAAGGGCATATCTGAAAATTAAAATTAAAGTTTTTTAAAGGCAAATAATAACTGAAAAAACTTTGATAAAACAACATTTATTTTATACCCAAGGAAAGGAAAAGATATTTTACCCCGCTGATTGTTTCACATCACTTCACGTAATTCTTTGGTGATCGACTTATGGCCCACCCTGTACTCTGATATCTTAGTGATTGTCATGCTTGACAACAATATGGTCACCATTATATGTATGTATGGATGGATGTATGCATCAGTTTTGTTGTGTGTACCTAATACGTTTATTTTGTGGGAGTATTTGCGTGGGTTTAATTCTTGAAATATAATCGTAATTTAAGTAAGTATAAAGCATTACATGATAAATATGGCGAATGTTTTAAGACAAAATTTTTACCGGCTTGCATCATATGCAAATGAATGGTTAATTAAGCTTAATTATTCATTAACTATTTAATAGTGTATTCGGTATCGGCTTAATTATTTAATTAGTGGATTCAGTAATGGTTTTACGAATGTCGGTGACGAAAATGCGTTGAATGCGTTCAAAAATACACCGCATGACTCAAATTTTTGATGGATGTAAATCAAGAGCAAAATATATTAAACTTATAAAAAAAAACTACCAAAAATTGAATCCATTATGTCAGTGTCTTCGGGGAATATTTCTTATATCTACAATATAACAAGTATCACAATTATATCTGACAAAATAATTTCTTTTGAAAAGCATCATGATTACATATGTACTAATTTATATAAATATATATCTTCATATGAAATAGACACCAAATAATATATATATATATATATATATATATATATAAAAGCATAAGCATATATAGATATGTATATATAGATATATATGCATACACATATTTAATATAACATATATATACATGTGTTTAAGAAATAAAATGAAGTGTATATTTCAGATATAGCGTATATATATATATATATATATATATATATATATATATATATATATATATATATATATATATATTGTTGTGGGAGCTCCCTTTTTGGTATACAAGAATGGACTCGCCTGATGTGCATTTAATCCTGCCTATAGAATGAACGACAGTAGTTGTAAAGAGAGTGGTAAGGCAGTTGCTTCTTTAATCAGTATGTTGGTGCACAGTTGGAGTTGTTTGGATATTAACTCATTAATCGGACATACTATTTCACTTCATGAATACTACTAATAGTATTCCTGAATTAACCAACCCGTGTTTGTATATTTTATTTAATATAATTTACATTTTCGATTTCTATATTGGTTTTTGTTAATTATTATTTTGTGTGGTTTCTCACCCAGAATCCACAACGTATATATATATATATATGTAAAACCATCCGCAGAAAGTTCTGTTTCGTTGTATCACAGTACAGTTAGATATCCGATTGCTTTTAGCCAAGATTGAAACCCGAACGAATTGACATCAGTTGGTGGTTGTATCCCTGAGGTATAGGCGCCCAGTAGAAGGTGGTAAACCTTTAGCGTGTGATATACGATGTAAACACACGCCAGTAACTAAGAGTATTCTAATTCATTACTGGATGAACATTGCGTAGATGCTAGAGTAGCTACTGTTTTTTCAAATTCTACCATTCTTCCAGGGTGCTCAATCAGGGTGTGAGAGCGTCATATGACATATAAAAATTAAACATTTTGAAAAATCGATGGTCATTTCAACGAATGATTTCGAGGTCAGAATCTCGTCTTCAGAAGGAAGCTCTCCTATTATTCTGAAGATGAGATTCTGATCTCGAAATATTAATGAATAATAAATAGGTGATAACCAACACCTTCTTTAACTTCCTTTATTTTACTAAACGCATTGTGATAGCCTTCAAATACCTACCCATACACCTTATATACACAATGCTTCTAGCAAATTACAAAACTCTCATATCTAAACATATTTATAAATGGAACTTTGTCTGTGTCTCTCTCTCTCTCTCTCTCTCTCTCTCTCTCTGTGTCCGTTACCTATAGACTCCGAAACGGCTGAAGCGATTTTCTCGAAGATCTACACAGTTGTACTATAAGCGTGTGCGAGTGTTCTTCTTAGCTAGGTCTTGTGTCGAGGAACCCCAGATAAATATCGAAAATCGATAATCGAAAAAATCAGGTTATAAAAGGAGTGGTCCGATTTTAATCAAATTTAATACACTCATAGACAAAGACATAAGCAACGATATTCAGAAGTATCAAGGTTGCAGCTCTTACAATAGTGCAGAAAATTGATTATATATATATATATATATATATATATATATATATATAAGGCAAGATGTTTGTGCGTGTGTCTGTTTATTTGCCTGTATGTCTAATTTTTTCAGCCCTTTTATTTTGGTTTTTGCATTGGGTTTGGCTCTCAGAAGGTATAATCGTAGTTCTTAGTCTCAGCCATGACAGCATTTACTCAGAGGACTTATTTAGCCTTCAAAATTCAGTTTACGACGAAAAAACGTTTTTGACATCGATACCAGGCAATCAAAATTTGACTTACATCGATTCATTTTTCTTTCAGTCTACGGTTTCGCTTTAACTGGAAACAACTATTGCTTTTTAGTCTTTCGTGCCAACGTCCAAAGAGTCTGAGCTCCAGGACCATGGATTAGTTTTAAAGCTCTCATTAAACCCGTGCAACGCCGGGCTATATTGCTAGTATATATATATATATATATATATAGGTAAAGAGGACCCAAAAATGTTTTGAAAAAATTAGTATTAAATATGGACTGATAAAAAGAGTAAATTTACTCAAAAGCCACTTTAATTTTGAATTAAAATATAAAATGTTTTCTTTCTTTCTTCATTTCTTTCCTGTTTTCTATGAGAAGACGTCAAGATATGAACAAAGCAGAAAGGACATTGTTGGTACAAGAATTGATACATCAAATGTAATAAGATATGGTGAGTAGCAATAAAAATAAAAATAAATAAAATTAGGTTGACACTTTGTCCCTCAGGGATGAAAAAGAAGAGAAGAAAAGAAAAAAGAAATTATTTTTCCCTAAAATAGAAACTACTGGCCAAATTTCAAAGTGAATCTTTATTCTGATTAGTTAAAAGGAATAAACACATACGTGACACTGTCTCCCGCGGGGATACTTTTTTTTGTTGGTTTAATACAGCAGAGAGAGAGAGAGAAATTGATATTAGTAATATTATTAGTTATGCTTTATTGTAATACGCGATGTGAGCTTATGTAAAAAAAATATTTTAATACTATCAAATACTTGTAAAATATGGGGAATAGAAAAATTAACTATTTTAATACTATCGTGGGCTTCTAAAATCCGGCGAATATGAAATTTAACTAATTTTGGGAAAGAGAAGAGAAAAATATAATTTTTCTTCTTTCGTGTTCGAAGTGGATTTTTTTTTTGGTAAAGCTAAAATTTGAGTAGCCAAAACAAAGTGTCAGAGTTGGTTTGATGGGATCAGACGGGGTTAAAGTCCCTCAACAGATTTTCCTGGGAACAGAAGTCTGTGGGAAATTGGATACGATGTGAGCTGGCGATATCTCATTCGTCGAGCTAAACCCTTCCGCAGATCGAGTGGGCGGAAAATGATTTCATTGGTTTCATTGGCTAGATCCCCCGAGTGGATTGAAAAAGTTATAAATATCCGGATTCGGCGAGAAAAAATAGTTTGCTGAGTCGAAATGTAACGACTGTGGAAAAACGTTCCCAATCGGGGAACCATGACCCACGGCTGGTCGCCCACCATAGAACTGATGGCTAAAGAGTTAATTTCGAATGAAGCCTGCCGCCGATTAACTTAAAGAGTTAGTTTAGAATAATGCACCATCGATATGAATCCCGAAAGAACGTTATTGTTTTTTTTTTAAATCATGGGAGAATCGAAAATTCTGATTCCTCGTTCGCTCTACTTCAGTAAACTCCGTTAAACTCCGATAAGGACCCGAAAGGACTTTGTTATTTTAGAAGTTGCAGAGAGAATTAACTGCTCTGATGATAGAGAATATGTGAAAAGATTTTAATAAAAATTTATTAAATACATGAAAAGATTTTAGTAAAAATTTGAAGAGCTCTGTTTACTGTAACGAAACTTAGAAAAGATATTTTTATTTAAGGATTGAAAGCTCCGATATTTTTAAACGAACTTTCTCTCTCCGTTGTAACTGGCATTCCGACAACTGTATTATCATTTTTGACAAAGGTATCATCTGGCTCTAAAAGGCGACTACTAAAATTGCACGACGGGACCTCTGGAATCAATTCACAACATGGGACAGTGGCGCATTGTTGCAAGAGTCGTCTTGTAAACCAGCTTTTGTGACGACATCATCGGACGAGATCGTCACGACCAGCAACAGCGACCGAACCAACCGGCCAGCCCAGTGGCAGTGTCACAACTGGGATCGTCACGACCGTCAACGAGAACGAGCGTCACATTAGACGGCTAGCCGGGTGAAAGTGTCACACATAAATTTTATATTTTCCCATATACGTAATTAGCAAAACGATTATTGTTGTTTTCAAATGTAAATCATTTTCCCAACCAACTTCCAACATTGCCCGATGATGAAATAAAAATCTCGAAACATAGAAATTTCCGTGTCGCAATGTACTTTTAATTCATAATTATATATATATATATATATATATATATATATATATATATATAAATTAAAAAAGGATTAATTCAATGATGTTGAATGACCATTTCGATGTGAAAATCCCCACGGGGGATAACACATCACCTCAGCAACCGATAAATCCCTTTTTCGGTTACTGAGGTGATGTGTTATCTCCCGTGGGGATTTTCACATCGAAATGGTCATTCAACATCATTGAATTAATCCTTTTTTAATTTATATTTGCTCTGTAATATTTTATTACATGGAGCTCTCTTCCTGTATCATTTTTTAATATTAAAATAAATTTTTTAATATTAATTAGGATCGGGTTTTGGGAATTTACCTTTCTGCTTTTTTGACTTGGATTAAAGTATCTGAATTAAATATATATATATATATATATATATATATATATATATATATATATATATATAAAGAAATAAATTGGTCAGACGAAATAACGGGTTTAAAGGTAACTGTTAAAGGGTAATGGTAATATCAAAATAAACTGGTTAAATGACTTAATTATACCTAAAAGGGAAATAGACTTAAGAAGGGAAAGTTATTTGATAATATAATTAAATTATGTGGATTATGAGAAGAAATAAAACAACTATTTTAAGGAATTTAAATTCTTGATTAATTATTAGGAAAATATATTACATTTACATTTGTGACGGCATTAATACGAAAAATACACAGATTAAATCTCACTTAAGTTGAAAATGAACATAAAATGAGAGGGGAAATGGATTTAAGAACGGGGAGGTTATTATATTATATAATTTACATGTATTGCTAATAAGAATCGATAAAACAACTTTCTTTATGAATTTTAATTTATATTAATTATTAGGAAATTAAGTTCAATTTAAAACTATGGCAGATTAAATATCACTTAGAGTAAAAATAAAAAAACAAAGCTAGAAGATAAAAGATTTAAGAATGGAAAGTTAGATTATAATATGCTGTGGTTATATGATTAATAAGAAGTAAAACAACTTTTTTATGGAATTTAAATTTTCGCTTAATTTTTTTTTTAATCATTTCACCCCGAGCAAGGTAGAAATGCCATTGATGTGCAGGGGACTACATAACTGTAAAAAAATTAGAGAAGAGTGAGGAATACAAACTAGTTAGAAAGGAGCAATAGAAAGCTGAGAAAGCAGGTGCGATGACAGATACATAGTTGGAGAGAAAGGGAAGGTTATACAGGGGTGGGGAGAGAGCTAGAGTCCAGTGGTTAGTAGATGAGTATTGACTTTGCATTTAAATTTCTGGAGGTTGTAGCCGTCAGGAAAGCAATAATATGGGAGCGAGTTCCACAGGCGGGAAGTGCGAGAGAAAAAGCTGCAAGAGTAGAATTGTCGTATGCATTTGGCTAACCTGACAGTGACAGTGAATGGGTGGGACCCAGTTGCCAGTCTGGTTGCACGAGTAAACACCTGTTGAGGAGGCACCAGTGATTTAAGTTCGTCCGAGCAGAAGCCATAAAAGTAATTACGCGGGTCATTCAATAAATAGGGTGCATTTTTCAGTATAAGGACTTCTACGAGGGGCATTTAATAAATAAGGTGATTGTTTCGGTTTAAGGACTTCTACATGGTCATTCAATAAATAAGGTTTAATTTTTTGGTATAAGGACTTCTACGAGGGTGATTCAATAAATCAGGGTTAATTTTTCGGTATAAGGAATTCTACAGAGTCATTCAATAAATAAGGTGAATTTTCGGTGTAAGGACTTTTACGTGGGTCATTCAATAAATAAGGTGAATTTCTCGATATAAGGAATTCGACGAGGGTCATTCAATAAATAAGGTGAATTTTTCGGTATAAGTACTTCTACAAGCGTCATTTAATAAATATGGTGAATTTTTCGGTATAAGGACTTCTACGAGGGTCATTCAATAAATAAGGTGAATTTTTCGGTATAAGGACTTCTACGAGGGTCATTCAATAAATAAGGTAAATTTTTCGGTATAAGGGCTTCTACGAGGGTCATTCAATAAATAAGGTGAATTTTTCGGTATAAGGACTTCTACGGTCATTCAATAAATAAGGTGAATTTTTCGGTATAAGGGCTTCAACGAGAGTCATTCAAGAAATAAGGTGAATTTTTCGGTATAATGACTTCTACGAGGGGCATTCAATAAATAAGGTGAATTTTTCGGTATAAGGACTTCTACGAGGGTCATTCAATAAATAAGGTGACTTCTTTGGTATAAGGACTTCTAATACTGATAGAAGCTTACTTTTTTTATTTTTCAACGTAGTCTCCCAGTAGTGTCTGACACATTTCCCTTCTGTGTACAAGCTTCCGTATTCCCTCACCGTAAAAATCTTTGGACTGATGTCTCAGCCAATCACTTACAGCACTTTTGACTTCATCGTCACTTTCAAACTCCGTGACTCTCGTGAACGCTTTCAATGGACCAAACAGACGAAAGTCTGAAGGGTCAAAGTCTGGGCTGTAATCAGTTTTTATTTTAGTGATTTTGCATTCTATATTACAGTTGAATTTGTCTAATTCGATTTCGCCTCATTCAATTGTTTGTCTATTTTGACACTTTTTTCTCAGCCTTTAAGGGATTGAATTGGGCGAGTTCTACATTAAAATCGAAAGACTTACTGTAGAAAAAATAGACATTTATTGTTTGCGGCAATATTTTAAGTAAGAAAAGTTGTACTTCCCGAGAATATCTTGTCCTTTACTTTTTCAGATTTAATAAATTGTCCTGTTCTTTTCCAGGTTTAATATAATCTTAAGAATATTACTTTTTATGCGCGCAATTTTTGCATGTAATTCATTATTTTTCCATGCCTCTCCATTAAGTTAATATTAACTTTTTTATAAGTTAATAAATAGCGGTGGAGAGTGACAAAAAAGGACTACAACTAAACTTTAAGAAAACTAAATGCATGGTCATCAGAAAAAGGTGCAACCCAAAATGCCAAATACAGGTGGGGGATACCAGAATCAAGCAAATACAAAAATTTAAATACCTATGAAGTGATCTAACAGAAGATGGAAAGTTCGACACAGAGATCCGAATGCGAATTGGCATGGCAAAGGATGCATTCCAGAAGCTGAGTAAAGTATTAAGAAACAGGACAATTTCACTAGAAACAAAGAAAAGAGTTCTGGATTGCTATGTGATGTCAGTTCTTCAATACGGCAGTGAATGCTGGACAATATAATCGAAAATGAGGATAAAACTGGAAGCAGCTGAAATGTGGATCTACAGAAGGATGCTGCGGATTTCGTGAACTGAGCATGCAAGCAACGATGTGGTGTTGGAAAGAATGGCAACAAAAAGGAAATTAATACTGAGCATCAGGAAGAGACAACTGAAGTTCCTGGGACACGCAATGAGGAAGGAAGGCCTGGAGAACCTGATACTGACTGGCCAGATAGAAGGAAAGAGAGACATAGGAAGGCAGCGGATAACATATTTGCAGGGCTTGATCAGGTGGATGACGGAACGGGGGTTGCCAGGAATAACAGGAGCAAATATACTCAGAGCAACAAGGGATAGGGAGACGTGGAGAACCATGATCGCCTACGTCCTGAAGGGACAGGGCACATAGAAGAATAATAAATGTTTTAATAATATTTCATGCTATTTTGTTTGTCTTCAGTTTTTTTCATTTATATTTGCACTGGGCGCTACACACTCGGGGCAGGTCATTTGTCACTTTAATCAACGACAATAAATTTTAGAAAAATAGTTTTATAAAAAATGTGGAAGCAGTTTTGAAATGTTAGAAATATTTATACTAGAATGGTGCTGAATATTAACAATTTAATGTTGGACTTTAATTGGTGTAAGATATTAAGTGTTAAATAAGTGTTAAATAAGTGCTAAATAAGTGTTAATTAGATATAAACGAAAAAAAATAAAATAAAAAAAAATAAATCGTTGCTGGTACATCTGCATTGTTTCATTGTTCTACTCAAGTTGTTATTTAATAAGTTGCTGTGCTGGAAACACTAAAATTAAGTTATCAACTTAAATGCAAAAGAAAAACAATCAAAATATTAGTCAATCAAACAATCATTTAAACAATGTTAATAAAAAAGATAAATATATGTTAATTAGAATTATTAAACAAATTAACTATTTATTCATTAATTATTAACAGAAAAAGCAAAAAAATAAAAATAGAAAATGCAATTATTATTCTATATTTATAAAAGGGCCTCAGTGTTACTTGCCAAATTGGCCTTGTGCCGAACACAACCGAAATCCCCATAATTTAAGATATCAGTAGTTTGAATGCTGGATGTTGAAATGTGGAAGAATAAAAAATTCTGTTTGTACATTAAAGTAAAATTTTTATTGACAGAATAACATAATTGTAAGAATAATAAAATGTTCGTAGAGAAAATGCATGTCGTTAATTGTTGAAAGAGAAAAGTAAGTATTTAAATATCCCACAGAAATTTAGAGTTCATGGTTGATAGTAGCAGAATGCGTGTATGTAAAAAGATGAGAAAGGTTGCTAATAAAAGACTGTGATCGTCTCCTTTTTATGGCCGGAGAAAATGTGAAGAGGAATGTCAGGCAATAAAGGAAATTGTACTTATTGAATTCAGTTGAAGCATCTTGTTGTTGTTTTCTTTGACGGTGTGTTGGTGAAGACGAAGAATAGAAAATTTGAAGGAGAGGTAGAACGAATAAGTGACGCGCCC
>JBBBDQ010001358.1:45000-65000 GCA_037127315.1 Ascarosepion bandense
TGTCTATGTAACGCTAGGGATGTTAGGGGGGATATAAAAACATGAAATGGAGCCATAACAACACACCACAACTTGCCTTAGGTCTTCTGACAGACTTGGTAGGTAGTGCGACCATAGCAGAAATCAATATATGATGAAAAATGACAACATAATATTAATAATAATAATACAGATACTTATAATAAAGAAAAAATATAATAATGATTGCTAAAGATTACGATATATTACTATAAATACTATATATATATATATATATATATATATAAGTGAATGATATGAATACTGGTGCGTCGGGTGTTAACTGAAGGAAGAAGAACAAGATACAGAGGGTAGTTGTGAAACAATAAGAGAAAGATGACTAACGTCGTCGTTTTGCGGCCATTGGCCGAGGTAGAACTCATTACACCCCTCCAGTATTCCCTGTGCATTTGGAACCCTGGCGCAGTTTTGTAGCTAAATTCATAATCTTGTCAAATAGCTGAATACTTGATGCCTCACAGGGCTACCAAGCGTGATTTTATTGTGACACCAACACTGGATGGGTTGCCTCCAGGCCCCATCCTGTTATTTAACCCATAACCGGAGGGAAGTGACAGATTAATACCTTTCCCAAGGGTACCAGTGCTTAAGTGAATGCAGGGTATTCAACTGGAATTCGAACTCGGCTCACCGATTTCTCTTTCCAAGCCGATATCCACTGCATCACAACGCACACCCGTCACTGATGACTAAAGACGGGCTGCCAAATGAGGACCTATTACGTTGCAGATCGTCTCTTGTATTTTGTCGAGGATCTCGAGATGAATATTATGAGCGACCGACCAGATATGACTGCAGTATTTAATACACAAACGAACGGTCGGTATGTACATGTTTCGAGAATAACTTCCTAGCCTGACACAGTGACCCGATTTTTCTAGCAGTAGCAGTAACTATCGTTTCGATGTAATCGTTCCACTTGATGTCGGTTGAGAGTGCGAGGCTGAAGAGGCGCAATATATTGTTTTTCTGAAAGACTAGCGTCATCCTTACTGGCGGGTGGTAGGAGATTTTGTCTATGGCGGTTAAAGGAAAGCAGATTCGTTTTGGAGGCGTTAAAATGTACGAGCCATTTTTTGTACCAATTCACCACAGATTTGAGGTCCTTTTCATGATAAGTAGCGAGGTTTGCTTTATTAGCCACAGCAGATTTCTTATTGAAACAGAAGTAAATGGTGGTGTCGTCCGTGTAGATGTATATTTGGGAACTGATTACATTAGGAAAATCACTGATGAAGATCAGGAAAACCATCGGACCTAATATAGGATTTCGGTCAATACAACATTCATTACGCAATTTGATAGGAACAATTTGATTAGATTGAGCAAGCATCCATTTATATCATAACTCTGTAGCTTGCAAAAAAGGCCAGCGTGCCAAACCCTGTCAAACGCTTTGGAGATATCCAGGGTAACAGCTCCAGTTTCACCGTTATTATCGACAGCCTGCTATATGTATTCGCTGATGGTCGTTAGCATATAAGAGGTAGAGCTGGAGAAACGGAAGCCATACTCCTTGTCAGAGAATAGGCTGTGTGATATGAGATGCTGTACCACTTCAGCATCGATAATAAACTCGAACATTTTGCTAAAATCGGTAGAAATAAGAGGCTCTTTATCAAGCCTTGATATGAGAAGACTGGAGTAGTGTTGTGTCGTGAGTAAGAATAAATAACTCAACAACAGGAATAGGTTAATTGTTGTATTCCGTGAAAATAGTATTTACAAAGGTTATTAGTATCCAAAACAAGAATAAAGGTTACGTCTCAATCGTCGTAAGATGTAGTATGAGCAATGGGTACTTCCGGGTCGTCACCGGAAGTCTACGACTGACTTGTCGATACGGCTGCTCGGCACACTCTATTTATTTTGTATTATATACAAAATTATGGCACAAGGCCTAAAAGGGGAGGGGGAGAGGTTGGTTCTCGCTTAACTATCCTATACCTAGCTAAACACTATCACGACCCATTCATTCGTTACAATTTGCTCAGTCACCAAAAGAAGCTATCCATCTCCCAATCCTTCATACACCACAATACCACAAACTAACAAGGGGCACCTAAAAATAGGGAGAATAACTCATGACAATAAAAATGTATTTATGTACAATACAATAAACTGTACAATATAATATAAAATATTTAATGAAAGAATGAAATGACGGCTGCTCGGCACACTCCCCTACGTAGATGCCACCATTACTTTACATAGTAATGGAATAGTCCATTATAGCCGAATAGGCGCGGGCGTCCCAACAAGTAGGTAGGTAGCTCATAGTAAGAAAAGGATAACTCACGAGCTTGGTAGACGTCAGTAAGTATGGATATAAAACAACGTTAGTGCAATATGTCGTAGCTCCAAGCTATTCACCTCAAAACCTCGGGTTTTGCATCGCGTGACCATGGCTAAGACAAACGTAAACTAGGCTCACAACGACTGTGACGTACACAGGGGTATATAAAAAGAGCAGTCTAAAAACAAAAAGTCAATCAGTAGTCGGCTCGTCTCATTGTGAGCCTTGTTTACGTTTTGCTGGGTCATGGCCATGTAATGTAAAAAAAAGACCTTTTGATGTCAGTAGCCTGGGACTATGATAAACAGAATAGAGAAAAATGTTATTGTTAGAAAAAGAAGCAGTACATTGAGTGTGGTGCAGTGGATATCGACTCGGAAATCGAAAAGTCGAGTTCGAATTCCAGTTGAATTCGTTGCATTCACTTACGCGCAACTACCATTGGGAAAGGTATTAATCCGTCTCTTCCCTCCAACTATGGGTTAATTAATATGACAGATTGGGTTCTATAGCCTTAGCTGGCAACCAGTCTACCGCAGAAAGTAACGGCAACCTACTGCGGGATAATGTTCTGCGTATCACGTGTGGCACTTGACTGACTGACAACGAGCGAGCTACGAATGTCAAAATCAAGTGAGGGCAGATATATTCATGAATTACTTTGAACTATCTTGATTCCTATAAATGTTATTATAGATTCAATGACTCATCCAACGACCCTATGATCATTATCAGGATTTCATTGATTAATCGATAAAGAATAGCTGTTGATTATTGTGATAATTTTCACCCTATATTTTTGATTATTGATCGTTTTTGCTGCAGTATTAGTTTACTACTCGATCTAACGATTGAAAGGAGCACTAAATGATAATTTAAGTGGTATAATCAATTATTATATCAACTCCTCCCATTGAAGGTAGCGACAAAAGGCGAGAAGAAAGGACTAAGCATAAACCTGAAAAAATCTGAATGTATGGTCATCAGCAAAAAGAAAAACCTAAAATGCCAACTACATGTCAGAGAAATTAAAATAAAACAAGCAAAGAAATTTAAATACCTGGGAAGCGTGCTGACAGAGGATGAAGCGGCCGATGTTGCGATCTAAACATGCATTGGAATTGCCAAGGACGCAGTCGAAGAGATAACCAGAGTACTGAAAAACAGGAAAATCTCATTAGAAACAAAGAAGAGAGTGCGGGATTGCTATATGATATCTGCTCTTTTGCAGTGAATGTCGGGCGATCTCAAGTATTAAGGAGAGGCTTGAGGCAGCAAAATTGTGGTTCCACAGAAGGATGCTAAGAATGCCATTGACCAAGCACGTGACTAAGGACGAGGTTTTGGAGAGAATGGAAACAAAGAGAAAACTCATGGTTAATATAATAAAGAGGCAGATGAGATTTCTGGGACATGTGATGATGAAAAAGGACCTGAAAATTTTAATATTCAACAAAGTAAACCACTCTTGGAAATGACATCCCATCAGTTGTTAATTAGGGCAAGAAATAGCATGTAAACCTTAATACCCCCAAAACAAAACTGGTATTAATCACCATTGGGAATCTTTTTTTCCTTCCATCAAACTGGACTTCCATTTTCTACTAACATGAAGTAATTATATTGAATCAATTGCTAAGCCTACTTCTCGGAAATTAATTAGTTGTATTGTATCAGACATTTTTTTAAATCAGATCTCATCTTGCACAACTGCCAGGGAATCAGATTTGTTGTAACCAAACACTAAGTCATTAGCTTTCTACCTGTTTTTGGAAAAGTATGAGAGTTCCCATTCAATGACAAATTGCTTAAGCATCTCACCTCACACAGCCTTCCTTTGGATAAACAATATGGCTTTCATTTCTCTAGGTTTACTGCTGATGTGTTAGCAATTCAGTTTATCACAAAGGTCATGTTAAAGGAACACAATTTTAGATCATTTAACATTAATCTAGGGGACCCCCAGAGTTCTACCCTTAGACCAACATTGCTTCTGATCTTCATCAATGACCTTTGTAGAGGCTATGAGTTCCCAACTAAGATTTTAGGCTGATGAAAACTTTTTATGCTTGCCTTAGTGGCAAATCTGACTGATCGAATAAAGTAAAATTATTCTTGAAAATGACGTCCTATCAGTTGTTAATTGGGGCAAGAAATAGCATGTCAACTTTAACACCTCCAAAACAAAACTGCTATCATTTAAACAGCAGAGAGAATCTTTTTTCCTTCCATCAAACTGGACCCCCATTTTCTACTAACATGAAGTAATTATATTGAATCAATTGCTAAGCCTACATCTCGGAAATTAATTCATTGTATTGTACCAGACAATTTTTCTCTAATCAGATCTCATCTTGCACAGTTTTGAATTTACCGTTCATTCATACGCTGAATAGTTCTGCCATATCTAGTCTCCATGTCAAGATTCTCAACAAAATCCAAAAGAGTGTCTGTAATGTGATCAGTCCTGACATCTCTACTCTAGTCATTTTCCCCACTGCCATGACATGGCCTCCCTCCGTCCTTTCTATAAATATTTTCCTCTTTGGTAACTTGGCTGCATAAATTTAAGCACACTACTAGATTGGCGGGGATGTGCGTTGTGGTGCAGTGGATATCGGCTCGGAACGAGAAATCGGGGAACCGAGTTCGAATTCCAGTTGAATTCATTGCATTCACTTACGCGCAAATACCCTTGGGAAAGGTATTAATCCGTCTCTTCCCTCCAGTTATAGGTTAAATAATAGGGTAGATTGGGTTCTATAGCCTTGGTCGGCAACCAGTCTACCGTAGAAAGTAATGGCAACCTACTGCGGGATAATCTTCTGCCCAGTCAGTCATGTCTCTTTCGAGACATGATCGCCCAAGCGTGTATCGCGCATGGCACTTAACTGACTGACTAACTAGATTGGCAACTAGTTATTATTTTACTGACGAACTTTTACTCTAGTCATTTTCCCCACTGTCATGATATGGCCTCCCTCCGTCCTTTCTATAAATATTTTCCTCCTTGGTAACTTGACTGCATAAATTTAAGCACACTACTAGATTGGCAACTAGTTATTATTTTACTGACGAACATTTACTCTAGTCATTTTCCCCACTGCCATGATATGGCCTCGCTCCGTCCTTTCTATAAATATTTTCCTCCTTGGTAACTTGACTGCATAAATTTAAGCACACTACTAGATTGGAAACTAGTTATTATTTTACTGACGAACATTTACTCTAGTCATTTTCCCCACTGCCATGATATGGCCTCGCTCCGTCCTTTCTATAAATATTTTCCTCCTTGGTAACTTGACTGCATAAATTTAAGCACACTACTAGATTGGAAACTAGTTATTATTTTACTGACGAACATTTACTCTAGTCATTTTCCCCACTGCCATGATATGGCCTCGCTCCGTCCTTTCTATAAATATTTTCCTCCTTGGTAACTTGACTGCATAAATTTAAGCACACTACTGGATTGGCAACTAGTTATTATTTTACTGACAAACTATCTAAATGTAAACTGCAAGTTCAATTCTAATAGTTTCCATTTGCACACTTCTCTTCTATGGAACTGTAGTGGTTTCTTGCTTTCTTGTCACTTATAATCATCAAACATTTAAATACAATGCCAATAGTCTTTTGTCTACCTGAAACCTGTTCTTTTGTTGTTTCTTTTCTTCATGAAAGTCTTCTCATTCCCATTCACTCTCAATAACACCTTGCATCTTAGAGACACTATTGCCTTCCTTGTGGTAAGATAATTTAAAGAAAAAGTGTGACATACTTTGGTTCAGTAAAAGAAATGGACAAAGGACACAAAAGTAAATAAAACTAGTGAGTATTAACTGATATGAGTTATCTCCCTTAAGCCTGAAAGGTGGAATGAGAACAATCTACTACTGTAAAGTTCTCCATTTGAAATTCTAAGCTTGCTAAGTATGACAACTAACATGAGAAGAAAGCAAGTGATAAACAAGTTCTGAATATAACTACTAAGGTAGATAAGCAGGTTTGGATAGTAATACATAATAATGAAAAATAGAGCATAAAATATTTAGTTAATCTGTTTCTTCTTAAATTTATTAGTTTCTTTGAGAATGTTGAAAAATGAAATAATTTTATGAGAAAACAGAGCATTTACTTTTTATTGTTTTATTGCAAGAAAAAAGTGATTTTCATTTCAAATATATTTTTTTAATTTTAATTTATTTTTCAATTTGTCCTATTCCACAAATTTCTAATGTTGAAAGGAATGATATAATCAATAGATACACACTTGGACTATTTATAGCTTTACAAGTTAACCTGGAATATTTATAGCTTTAGAAGTTAACCGGTTTACAGAATGCCAAATGTAAACTGCAAGTCCTATTCTGATAGTTTCTTCTGTCGCACTTATCTACTATGGAACTCTCTTCCAGTTTTTTGCCTCTCTCTCACAAGATTTAAATAGTATAGCTTTAATTTCTCTAGGTTTTCTGACGATGTGTTAACAGTTATTATCCATTTTTATGTGTTAAATTTTGAATTTTGTTTCATGGCATATCAACACCTCTGTGGGTTATTTAATGCCAAAAAGGTACGAATCTAAGGTATCTTTTTAATGTTCGGTTATAGTGAGAAGGTTGATTTAGTCAGATTTTGAAGAAATTGTTTTGTTTTTGTTTTTGTAGAAAACTGAAGATGTCATAGAAATTTGTATTTAAAAATGTATTCCTGGTAATAGTTCTCTTCTTCAAAAATGTAGCATGGTAATAATTATATTTTTTCTTCAAAATTGTATATTTTTTCTATATAAGTCTATTGTTATGTATATATTTCTATAAAAGTCTATTTTTATACATTCGCCGTATTTTGACCTCAATTTGTAGCTTAACTATTTGTTAATGGCTGGGACCCTAACAGGTGCTACCACTCCGAGTCAAGATGAACATTGGAACAAGAGTAATTACGAGGTGGCTCCATGCTCCTCACAACCTCCTAATCAGAGGCCTTGCTGTCAGATGCAGTTTACCGTCAAACCCCGGACCATTTTTCTGTTAGACTTTAGATCTTAACAGATCGTGTCATGAAGACAATCTTAAATGAACAAGATTCTAGATAATTTAACATTAATGTAGGGCACCTCCAGAGTTCTACCCTTAGACCAATATTGTTTCTTATCTCCATCAACGACATTTGTAGAGGCTATCATTTCTCAACTAGGATTTTAGGATGATAACAACTTTTTTTATGCTTGCCTTACAGATCCAACAGGGTAAACTACTCTTGAAAATGACGTCCCATCAGTTGTTAATTGGGACAGTAAATAGCATGTTAAATTTAACACCTCCAAAACAAAACTTCTATCATTTATTCACCATAAAAATCTTTTTTGACAGCCATCGGTATGGCTTATGCTAACCTATGGAAGAGCAATTCTTTACACCTTTTTTAGCTTACGTTTTTCATAAATATATAATATAGTGATTATATTGAATCAATTACTATGTCTGCTACTAGGACAACCTTCTCTCAAGAACCCTTCTTACTAATTTATAAATCTGCCGTTCGTCCGTGCATTTTTTTTTTAATCATTTCACCCCGAGTAAGGCAGAAACGCCACTGATGTGCAGGGGGCTACATAAATGTAAAAAGATTAATTAGAAAAGTGTGAGGAGTACAAACTAGTTAGAAAGGAACAATAGAAAGCTGAGAAAGCATGTGCGATGACAGATACATAGGTGGAGAAAAAGGGAAGGTTATACGGGGGTGGGGAGAGAGCTAGAGTCCAATGGTTAGTAGATGAGTATTGATTTTGTATTTAAATTTCTGGAGGTTGTAGCCGTCAGGAAAGCAAGAATACGGGAGCGAGTTCCACAGGCGGGAAGTGCGAGAGAAGAAGCTGCAGGAGTAGAATTGTCGTCTGCATTTGGCTAACCTGACTGTGAATGCGTGGGACCCAGTTGCCAATCTGGTTGCACGAGTAAACACCTGTTGAGGAGGCATCAGTGACTTAAGTTCGTCTGAGCAGAAGCCATGAAAGTATTTATAGAACAGACAAAGGGAGGCCACATTTCGACGATGGGGAAGTGGCTGCAGTCGAGCCGCCAGATCAGTACCTATCACATTACAGACTCTCCTTTGGAGCCTGTCAAGAACACTAAGGAGAACGGCAGGGGCACCTGACCATAAATGGCAGCAGTACTCCATGCACGGACGGATGGTTGATTTGTATATATGCAGGATGGATTCAGGTGGAAAAAACATCCTGGATTGACACAGTGACCCAATCTTCTTAGCAGTAGATTTTGCTATGGATTCAATATAGTGGTTCCATTTGAGGTCTGAGGACAGGGTAAGTCCGAGGAGGCGTAGTGTATTATTCTCCGGGAGAATCGATTGGTCCATGCTTATGGGAGGCAGGAGAGGTTGCCTGTAATGGTTGACAGACAACAGCTTGGTCTTAGATGAATTGAAGTTGACAAGCCACTTCTTGCCCCAGTTCACCACAGGGTGTAGTTCCCGCTCAAGGTCAGCAGCAAGATTAGGTCTGTCCGCCACGACAGGTTTCTTACTGGTGCGGGAGTATATTGTAGGGTCATCTGCGTAGATGCCTACTTGGGACTTGATCTCATCTCGGGAGGTCGTTGAACCCTTTGTTGCATATTGGTTACAATTGCAACTAATATGCAACAAAGGTTAGAGGAAGCTTATGGTTGTAACCAATATGCAAGGGTTAATACTGTCGGCATATCTGGTTGGGTGCTACTAATACTTGGAATTCTCTAAAAATTACCCAAAAATATTTAAATAAGTTGTTGGTTGTACAATTTTCTAAAATAGATAACCGCCATTTTGAGCCGTGATGACATAAGCGCTCGTTGGTTGGATGGTAGTTAAAGATGAATCTCTCGGCTAACAACACTTAGGAGAGCAGGTATGCAAAAATGCTGGCTGGAATGAAAGCCTGTACGAAAAAGATGTTGTGGGTTGGCGTTAGGTGATGCGAAAATATTCCAAACTCTTCCAGAGCATTTAATGCTAAACATTTTTTTGCTGGTTTATATTTTGGCATTCAAACATTTACTTGATTCGGAAATAGGTAAATATCAAACTTTTATATTAGAATCTATCAGTATTTGCTTCGGTCGTTGATAGCATTTAGTATAAGCATTTATTTGGTTTGTAGACAGGTAAAAACTGGTCGTTTATACTGGAGTCTATCGTATATTTCTGCATATAAAGCGGCCTTTAGATCAGACAAAGTAAAAAAATATACCAAATTATCATGAATTTTTCTTATACCTTTAGTATAAGATGACTGCTTATTTATTATAGAAAGATGATGCGATTGGAAATGTTTAACTGTATATTTTGAAATTCAAAATAAACGAAATAACAAAACAGATGCTATTAATGTTTTTCTTATAGACGTCGCCGGAAAGAGAAACTATTGTTTAAGTTTCATCACGTGGTCTCTTGTGAATACGGATTCTTCTTTTTCTGTACCTAAACAGTTACAAACAACCTGTTGTACTTAAAGGACATTTACTTAAACTTTAACGACAATCACAAAATAACGCTTATAGCAATATGATATGGACGATAAGAGTACATTCCAATTTCAACATATTTTTTTCTAGCAATTATAACTCGATGTTTACATATCTTCAACTGAGTTTTCATGGATACAAGTTGATGTCATTCATTTGGAATTCAGTCAGTCAGTTCAGTGCCATACGTGATACACGCTTTGGGCGATCATGTCTCGAAAGAGACATTACTGACTGGGCAGAAGATTATCCCGCAGTAGGTTGCCATTGCTTTCTGCGGTAGACTGGTTGCCAAGCCAAGGCTATAGAACCCAATCTATCCTGTTATTTGACTCATAGCTAGAGGGGGGAGAGATGTATTATATCATTAAGTAGTAATTAATGGGGGATCAGTTTATTACTTTATAACAATAGAAAACCGATCCCCCACTTTATGCCCAGTATAGTTTTTATTTATAACCCATAACTGGAGGGAGAAGAGATAGATTATATTATATTATAATATTAAGTATTAAGTGGGGGACCAGTTCATTATTTCATAACAATATAAAACCGAACCCACACTTTATGTCCAGAAGAAGTTTTAATTATGTTTCCAACTATTTTATTCAGTCAGTCAGTTCAGTGCCATACGTGATACACGCTTTAGGCGATCATGTCTTTTTAGAGACATGGCTGACTGAGCAGATGATTATCCCGCAGTAGGTTGCTATTACTTTTTGCGGTAGATTGGTTGCCAGCCAAGGCTATAGAACCCAATCTATCCTATTATTTAACCCATAACTGGAGGGAGAAGAGATAGATTATATTAAATTATAATATTAAGTATTAAGTGGGGGACCAGTTTATTATTTCATAACAATATAAAACCAACCCTACATTTTATGCCCAGTGAAAGTTTTAATTACGTTTCCAAATATTATATTCAGTCATACATGATACACGCTTTGGGCGATCATGTCTCGAAAGAGACATGACTGACTGGGTTAAAGATTATCCCGCAGTAGGTTCCCATTGCTTTCTGCGGTAGACTGGTTGCCAGCCAAGGCTATAGAATATAATCTGTCCTATTATTTAACCCATAACTGGTAGAACGATGCCTGACTTGTTTTTCTTTTAACTCATAACTGGAGGGAAGAGACGGATTAATACCTTTCCCATGGGTATTTGTGCGTAAGTGAATGCAAGGTATTCACCTGGATTTTTAGTTCCTTGCAATAACTTACGCGCAGATAATATTAGGTAGAGATTACTTTATTACTTTTATTATCAGTTTATTTGATAATGACTATTTTTTCATGCTGGTTATTGGTCATTGCGACCGAGGTCGAGTTAGGCCTGCCGACAAACATCACTCAGAACTTAATGCTTATGACTTGTAATTTAAGACTTTCTACGCAGAAAGCAATGGCAACCTACTGCGGGATAATCTTCTGCCCAGTCAGTCATGTCTCTTTCGAGACATGATCGCCCAAGCATGTATCACGTATGGCACTTAACTGACTAACTGAATATAATCGTTGAGAAATTGATTAAGATTTCCATTGGGCATAAAGTGGGGGATCAGTTTTATAATGTTATGAAGCAATAAACTGATCCCCCATTAATTACTACTAAATAATATAATACATCTCTTCCCTCTTTAGCTATGAGTCAAATAACAGGACAGATTGGGTTCTATAGTCTTGGTTGGCAACCAGTCTACCGCAGAAAGCAATGGCAACCTACTGCGGGATAATCTTCTGCCCAGTCAGTCATGTCTCTTTCGAGACATGATCGCCCAAGCGTGTATCACATATGGCACTTAACTGACTGAATTTAAGACTGAAAAAAAACCCCATTAAATTCTGAGTGATGTGCGTTGTGGTGCAGTGAATATCGGATTGGAACGAGAAATCCGTAAGCCGAGTTCGAATCCCAGTTGGATTTCTTTCATTCTCTCACGCTCAAATACCCTTGTGAAAGGTATTAATCCGTCTCTTCCCATCCAGCAATGGATGGGAAGGACAGATTCGGTTCTATAACTGATGCAATGAATACACATACAACTTACAGTTATGTGATTGGTGTCAGCCATGAATACTAAAAGTCTACGTCCAAGGCTCTACAGGTCTTCGACTACAGATCTACGACTATTGGTCTACGTCAATTGACTACACCTACGTATCAGGATACTGCATACGACAAGTACCGTCCATTACGTCTACGTACTAGATCGACCTACCCAGTTACCTTTGCCTGAACCGCTTAGATTCCTAGAAACAGATATATATATATCTTTCCGTGACATCTCAATAATCATGACTGGCAAGCAGTCTACCGCAAAAAGTAATGGCAACCTACTGCAGGATAATCTTCTGCTCAGTCAATCATTTCTCTTTCGAGACATGATCGCCCAAGCGTGTATCACATATGGTACTCAACTTCTGTTCCGCCATACAACCCTCGTTCTGTCATCCACCTGCTCAGCCCCTTCAAATATGTTATCCGCTGTTTTCCCCTGTCCCTTTCCCCCCTCTATCTGGCCTGTTAGTATCAGGTTCTCCAAGCCGTCCTTCCTCATTGCATGTCCCAGGGACTTCAGTTGTCTCTTCCTGATGCTCAGTATTAATTTTCTTTTCGTTTCCATCCTTTCCAAAACCTCACCATTGCTCACATGCTCGATCCATGATATCCGCAGCATCCTTCTGTAAATGCACATAATCTTTTCTTTGTTTCTAGCGATATTTTCCAGTCTTTTAATACTTTCTTCTTCTTCTATGTGTCTTGTGCTTTCAGGACGTCGACGATCATGGCTCTCCACGTCTCCCTATACCTGGTGGCTCTTAGTATGTTTTCTTCTGTTACAACCCTTCACACGCGTTCTGTCATCCACCTCATCAGTCTCTTCAAATATGTTATCCGCTGCCTTCTTCTGTCTTTTTTCCCTTCTATCTGGCCTGTCAGTATCAGGTTCTCCAAGCCCTCCGTCCTCATTGCATGTCCCAGGAACTTCAGTTGTTTCTTCCTGATGCTCATTATTAATTTTCTTTTTGTTTCTATCTTCTCCAACATCTCATCATTGTCCACATGCTCGGTCCATGATATCCGCAGTATCTTTCTGTAAAACCACATTTTAGTTACTTCAAGTTTTTCCTTCATCTTTGATGATATTGTCCAGCATTCACTGCCATACTGAAAAAATCAACATCACATAGCAATCCAGTACTCTCTTCTTTGTTTCTAGCAAAATTTTCCTGTCTCTTAAAACTCTTCTCAGCTCCTGGAATGCATCCTTGTGCTTTTGGATCTCAAGAATATAAATGTATAGAAACTGCTGTGGTGACAAAGTGAGAGGTCGGTTTATATATTGATTGTATTATGGAACTGATCCCCCACTTTATATCCAGTAAGCTTTTCTAAAACCACATTTCAGTTGCTTTACATTTTTCCTTCATCTTTGATGATATTGTCCAACATTCACTGCCATATTGAAGAACTGACATCACATAGCAATCCAGTACTCTCTTCTTTGTTTCTAGCGAAATTTTCCTGTCTCTTAATACTCTGCTCAGCTTCTGGAATTCATCCTTGTACTCTTGGATCTCAGGAATATAAATGTATAGGAACTGATATGACCACAAAGTGAGGGGTCAGTTTATATATTGATTGTAATATGGGACTGAACACCCACTTTATATCTAGTATGCTTCTGTAGAACCACATTTCCGTTGCTTCAAGCTTTGCATTCATCTTTGATGATATTGTCCAGCATTTACTGCCATATTAAGGAGCAGACATCACATAGCAATCCAGCACTCTTTTCTTTGTTTCTAGCGAAATTTTCCTGTCTCTTAATACTTTATTGTTCCTAAATATTCAAGTAAGTAATCTTTTATTTCAGGTATAAGTAAATATTGGTCTTTGATGTTTGCTTGGTTCGAGGATTGGGGAAAATTGTTGGGAAATATTGGAGTGTTTGACGTTTCGTTGTATCTAATTTAGTCTGGGAGATTTACTTGGTAGGTGGCACTTTGGGTTTTTATTCCGTTGTCGTGGATGATGTTGGCTCATTCATTGACAGTTATTTTTATTATTTATTTACCGCGTTTCATGAAGTTGGAATAACTCTGCACAATTTTATACCATCCGAAGTTCTTAATAAATTGTGTCCTTTTGTTATTTATCCTGAAGTTTGTTCCTCAGTTTATTTACATAGGCTCACTACGTATGTTATTCATTGTATTCCTCTGTCTCTCTGGCCGTGTGAATATTAGATTTACGAAGACGTTATCCCTCATTATGTGTCTAAAAACTTCAACAAACTCTTCCTAATGTCAAGTATAAGTTTCCTTTTCATTTCCTTCTGTATCTGACCTGTGAGTATCAGATTCTCCAAACCCTCCTTCCTTATTACATGTCCAAAAAACTTCAACTAACTCTTCCTAAGTTTTTTTTATTTTACATTTTCGCTAAAAAAAAATATGTTGCTTCATATATCGTCTTCATCTTTGAGAAAATTGTCCAGCATTAGCTACCATACAGTAGGACAGATACCATGTAAGAGTACAATATTTTTTACTTGCTTTCTTACGAAGCTTTTTTTTAATAATATTCTTGGAATTTCTAGTGGCTTTGGTGATGTTTTTCAAATTGGCCTTGTGCCAATCACAACCGAAGTCCCCACAATTTAAAATATCAGAAGGTTAGATGTTGAAATGTGGAAAAATAAAACATTTCGTTTTGTATGTTAAAATAAATTTTATTAACTAAACAAAATTTTAAGCATAAAATGTTCAAAGATACATATATATATATATATATATATATATATATATATATATATACAATAGTCATCCGCAGACAGATCTGTTTTGCTGTATTACAGCTCATCAGTATGGCTTAGACTCCGGTCGCTTCCTAACCCAGGATTGACAGCCGACCGAATCGGTGTCAGTCAGCAATTCTACCCCTAGGCCACGAGCGTCCGGTAGAAGAAAGCATGCTTTTTAGCGCGCATAAACACGCCCAATATATATTAATTTAATATATTAAATTAATATTAATTAGGATCCAATTTTTGGATTTACCTATCTGATCATCCTTTTGGAATATATATATATATATATATATATATATATATATATTAAAAACAAAAGGATGGTCAGATAGGTAAATCCCAAAAAATTAATATTAATTAGGATCCAATTTTGGGATGTACCTATATGATTATCCTTTTGGATTTAATATATATATATATATATATATATATATATATATATATTGGGATTTACCTATCTGACCATCCTTTTGGATTTAATATATATATATATATATATTAAATCCAAAAGGATGGTCAGATAGGTAAATCCCAAAACCCGATACTCATTAACATTAATTTCATTAATATTAAAATTGATCAAGGTGGAGGTCTTGATGCAAATATTAGATTTTGTTTACAGAGTATTAAATCTTTTAACACATTTGAATTCGAGTAAATAAAATTTTCGTTTCGCCGTTACTGAAGAATCGAGGATTTCCTCGCAGAAATGTTTATTCAACGGATTTAAATATCAATATTTTTATTTTATATATATATATATATATATATATATATATATATATATATATATATATATATAAACTTATTTATGAATGGAACTTTTTCTGTGTCTATGTGTGTACGTGTGTGTGTGTGTCTTTGTGTGTGTGTGTGTCCGTTACCTATAGACTCCGAAACGGCTGAACCGATTTTCTTGAAAATTTACACAGTTGTACTATAATCGTCTGCAAGTGTTCTTAGCTAGATTTTGTGTCGACGTACCCCCGATAAATATCGAAAATCGATAATCGAAAAAATCGTGTTATAGAAGGAGTGGTCAGATTTTAATCAAATTTGATGCACTAATAGACAAAGACATAAGAAACGATATTCAGATGTTTCAAGGTTGCAGCTCTTACAATAGTGCAGAAAATTGATAATATATATATATATATATATATATATATATATATATATATATAAGGCAAGATGTTTGTGCGTGTGTCTGTTTATCTGCCTGTATCTCTGTATTTATTTCAGCCCTTTTATTTAATTTTTGCTTCGGGTTTGGCTCTAAGTAGGTATAATTGTAGTTCTTAGTCTCAACCATGATACCATTTACTCAGAGGACTTATTTACCCTTCAACATTCAGTTTACAACGAAAAAAACTTATTTGATATCAATAAGAGGATATCAAAATTTGACTTACATCCATTCATTTTTCTTTCAGTCTACGGTTTCGCTTTAACTGGAAACAACTATTGCTTTTTAGTCTTTCGTGCCAACGTCCAAATAGTCTGAGCTCCAGGACCATGGATTGATTTTAAAGCTTTCATTACACCCGAGCAACGCCGGGCTATACTTCTAGTATTTAATAATGCAGGACTGATCGTAAGAACGTATGGACTGAACAGAGTAAGTCCACTGAAATGCTTTTTAGCAATCGCTATAACTTTTGAGAATACTCTCGAGACTAAGTCTGAGAAAGCCTAGAATAAACAACAGAAATCTGTTATAATGATTTACATCAATTGCTATAGAGAAGCCACTTCATTACAGACCCCAACAATGCATGGACTAAACAAGATAAAACTGCTGTTAATAATTTTGACTCATGTCTATAATGTTTGAGATTTCCCGTACAAAACTGACGCTAACAACTCATGGCATTAAATGGGTCAGTCAATGAAGTGCCATGCGGGATATAAGCAAGGACAATCATGTCTGGAAACAGAGATGACTGACTTTGCAGAAGATTTTTTTGTAACAGGTTGCCATTACTTTCTATTGTAGATTGGTTGCCAACCAAGGCTATAGTACACAAACTGTCCTGCATCCTCTCTTCCTTCCTCCTTTCTCCGTCCACTCCACTCTCATAAGTATTCTCATCTTTCTCTTACCCACTTCCTGACACCCCCTGTAACCTGTCACTCTTTCCCATATATTTCCTCCTATGCAAAACCCTGACAATTATTTTTGTTTAAAGTAGAAATCTTTAGAGATGTTAAATCACCAATTTTTTAAAAAATTAGTGCAGAAGAGAAAAGAAACGAATTGATACATATCCCAAGTAAGTGAATACAACGAAATCGACTAGAATTCGAACTCGGCTATCCGATTTCACTTTTCGAGCCGATATCCAATGCATTACAAGAGAGTAAGTCTGTTATTAATGTTTTACAGAAATCATTTTTATGTTTCAGAAGCATCTGCCAGAAATGAGCCTAACATCGCACAGAATAAAAAGGATTGTAACCATACTGTTGCCATATCTGGTCGGTTGCCCCTGCTGTTCTCCTTGGGCTTCTAGACAAGGTACAGCGGAGAGTCTGTAATGTGATCGATACCGACTTATCAGACCGCATGCAGTCTCTCACTCACCGGCGCGACGTGGCTTCCCTATGTCTCTTCTATAAATACTTTCACGGCTTCTGCTCCGATGAACTTAGATCAATAGTGCCCCCTAAATACGTATTTGAACGAGATACTAGATTAGCAACTAGATCCCACCCTTTTACAGTGAAACCGATAAAATGCAGCCGTAACTTCTACTCCAACAGTTTCTTTCCTCGCACTTCCCGACTGTGGAATTCTCTTCCAAACGATTGCTTCCCCGACGGCTACAATCTCCAGAAGTTTAAATGTAAGGTCAATAGACACCTCCTAACACAATAACTCGTTTCCATTTTTTCAAACACTCTTCCCATCCTCCAAACAATCTATCACCCGCTTTGTGACATTTCCTATATCTAACCACTCTTTCTATTTACCTTCCCCTATGTATCCCCGAGCGCAATAGTGGCAGTGGAATGCCTTGCTTGGGGTGAAACGATGAAGAAAAATAGGGACTGGTTAATGTTTCTTTGATTCGGCCTTGTGTCAGACTTAAGCTAACTCCTTACAGCTTACAATTTTTATGCAGAATTATCATCATCAAAATTAACAGAAGGTTGGTTGTCGGCAGGATGGTATATGAGGAATTCTGTGGAATAGAGTAAGAATAAAATATACATTTTTCATGTCCAAATAAAAATTTATTAAAAGAAGGAATTACAAGAATTAGTAGAAATTAATGTTCAATGAAAAAGTTAAGGGTATGAAGAGTTCGTACAAAATGTTCGTAGGAGTAATTGTTGAAAGAGATAAGGAGAAAGAGAAAGAGGACAACGTCCGAGTCGCTTGAAATTGAAGTTACAATTTAAATGTTTCGTCTCGCGGCTCTCATCCGACTCACTGACTGACTGACGCTGATGAAGTACTTTTATTGTAATCTACATTTTTCCCACTTACTCGCGAATTCCTTTTGGTCTTGCAAGTCGTTCCCATTGGTCAAATATCATTGATTACGATGTCCGAGTCGTTTGAAATTGAAGTTACAGTTTAAATGTTTCGTCTCTCGGCTCTCATCTGACTGACGATGATAAAGTCCGTTTATGGTCATCTACTTTTTTCGCCAAATCCTTTTGGTCTTGCAAGTCGCTTTCATTGGTCAAAAATCAATTTAACACCTTATTACGAATTCTGGGTTCGACTTTTTCTTTAAGCACATGGTCAATTCTTTTTTTTTTAATTTGGGAAAACCAGGATTTCACACGTCATTGTGAGTTTTCGTAAAAGTGAAGAAGAACGTTGGTTTTAATTAATTTCTTACCCGCTATAGAATAAGCCTGCTATTAATGCTTTACAGCAATCGTAATAATGTTTGATAATCCACGTGCATTAATGACTCTAACAACGCATAGAACCAATAAGGTATGGTTTCTATTAATGCTTTACATTCAAGACTGGCTCTATCAACACATGGAATGCAAAACGACCCACAAATCCATAGCCCGTGATTGTAACGACGTGTAAAATAAAATCTTGTACAAAACTTCTTCCCTACAATGGTTTTTTGTTTCCTGTATCTACTTTAATTCCAGTGGAATGACATGGGTGTTAAACTTTCACATTTTTCCACATAGATCGCAACTAAGATGTGGTTATAGTGGGTTGCTTATCTATTCTTTTCTGTTAGTAGTGGAGAGTCCGTTCTAGTGAAAGGTAGTTGTATACTGTTGCAGGTTAACGGAATTTGGCCTTGTTGAAGATAGCCCACTATAAGTCATAAAGAAAGGTTATAAACCAAGAAAGGCAATTTGAGTAGAAAAATAACATTTTATATATATACATATCAATTAATGTTTTTACAATTGAAGTAAAACATAAAGAATAGGTCCAACGGAGGTTAAAATGTTCATGGCAATAAAAATGCTGAAAGAGAATTAATGCTTAGGAATTTTGGAGCGTGTGCGTAGGGAATGTCTTTGATGTATTCACTCCTTAGGTCAGTAAGTAGTTTTGAGGTAGTGAAGAAGGAAAGAGGTAAGGGAGGCGAGCGTAGTAAGCCGATTGACTTAGGTCAAGGGGATATTAATTACTCTCTTCTCCTTGAGTCCGTCTGCCTGGCGATGCTTTCTGTATACGCTTTTTATATCTTCTTTTTGGATCACAGCAGCTCATTTGGGATTTCACACTTGTATTTGGTTCTGGGCTTCCCATTGACTGATAAATAAAATTCGCTCCTTAGGTCAGTAAGTAGTTTTGAGACAGCAAAAGATAAGATGAGAGAGGTAAGGGAGGCTAAGATAGTAAGCCGCTTGACGTAGGTCAAAGGGATACTGATTGCACCCCTCTCTCTCGAATCAGTCCGTGTGCGTCGGCCTGCGTTGGTCTGTCTGGCGATGCTTTCTATATTTCAACTTTTTGGATCGCAGGTGATCATTTGGGAATTCTGGGCTTCCAATTGGCCAATAACTAAAATTCGCGTAGGCTCGCGAACTGGAAATTTGATATCTAATTAATTTTTAGTTTTCAACCAGAACATCTGCGCGGACGATTTTTGGTCATTTGCTTTTTGGTCTTGAAAGTGCAAACATCCGGTCCATCGCTTTTGCTCGATATCACCACAAGGTAAACAAAATTGGAGAGAATGACGGAAAAAAACAAAGACTACAGTAGCAAATGCATTGCAAAAGACGAACAAACAAGTCAAAAAATAAGACTAAACAGAGGAGGGGAATAAAACCTCCGAAGGTACCTCGCCCTCGGCCATTCCAGTTCGGATAATAG
>JBBBDQ010001358.1:70000-102500 GCA_037127315.1 Ascarosepion bandense
CTACTGTTGCGCAGTGAGTTACGCAAGGGAAACTGATGAGAAAGAGTGACAGATAGCGGCTAAGATAAGGATGACTGTAGTCATAAAGTGAGGGATCAGTTTATATTTTGATTGTAATGTAGAACTGATCCCCCTCTTTATAATCACATTATAATAGTATAGAAAAATATTTTTTTATAATTTTATCGCCCCAAGCAAGGTATTTTACTGCCACTGTTGCGCAGGGGGTTACACAGGGGAAAGTGATGAGAAAGAGGGGTTAAGTTATAGGAAATGTCAGAAGGAGGGTAATAGACGGATGAAAATACCGAGTATGGGGTGGAGTAGATGGAAAAAAGTGCTTGAGAGAATGGATGCGAGTTAGTAAGATAAATGATGTCTATTGACCTGACATTTAAATTCTTGGAGGTTGTAGCTGTCGGGGAAGCAAGTATACGGTATGGAATTTCCCAGGCGGGAAATGCGAGAAAAGAAGGTAGAAATTGAGGTTATATTTTATCGGTTTCACTGTAAAATGTGGGACCTAGTTGCTAATCTAGTGTAAATTCATACCTAGGAGGCACCATTGGCGCATAAGCTGTGAAAATATTTATAGAAGAGGCACAGGGAAGCCACGTCACGCCGGTGAGACAGCGACTGCAATCGAGCTGCTAAGTCGGTATCGATCACATTACAGATTCATCGGTGGATTTTGTCAAGAACCTCGAGGTGAATAGCAGGGGCACCCGACCAGATGTGGCAGCAGTATTCAATACACCGGCGGATGGTTGACTTATATAAGTGCAAGATGGACTCAGACGGGAAAAACTTCCAGGCCCTGCACAGTGAACCGACCTTACATTTAGACATATGTTTGTCTTGTTAACATTTTGGTCTCTCGCGAGGTGTGACATCATAGAACTGCATTACAAATTTACGACCTGCGTGTGCTATTTGGTGACTGTTATCGTCGCATAGCAATGTTTTATGTCAGCACAAGAGCATATCATCTTTGATGGTGGGTATATTTATGTTTATGTCTCTACAATCACTCTGAAGACGGCTCATGTGAGCCGAAAGTTTAGAACCAGCGTAACAAAAAAAATATCCGAATTCGAACCTGTTAAATTAGGATTTATTTGACTTTGATTAGACTGTGGAATAATTCGTGGTCTACCGGTTTATAACGCATCAGCTCAATTGGTGGTTTCCCCTATGTTGATAGTGGTTGCAGGTTCGAATCCTGCCGAAAGATACACATTTTTCGTAACAAAATTTATTGTAAATAATCAGGCCGGTAGATATATATATTTAAATATAATGTTTGGTTAAAAACTGAATATTTACTCAAATACGAGTATCGATTAAAATGTTCAAGCAAATGAATTAAATATGTCGATTGTTAAAACCATTTCGTTAATCATCGGGATTTTCTATAAACACACACACACACACACACACACACACACATATATATATATATATATATATATATATATATGAGCTAGCAGTATAGCCCGGCGTTGCTCGCGTGTAATGAAAGCTTTAAAACTAATCCATGGTCCTGGAGCTCAGACTCTTTGGACGTTGGCACGAAAGACTAAAAAGCATTAGTTGTTTCCAGTTAAAGCGAAACCGTAGACTGAAAGGAAAATGAATGGATGTAAGTCAAATTTTGATTTCCTGCTATCGATATCAAATCAGTTTTTTTCGTCGTAAACTGAATTTTGAAGGCTAAATAAGTCCTCTGAGTAAATGGTATCATGGCTGAGACTAAAAACTACAATTATACATACTTAGAGACAAACCCGAAGTAAAAACTAAAATAAAAGGGCTGAAGAAGTGATTTTGATCAGACCCGATATATATTATCGATTTTCTGCACTATTGTAAGAACTGCAACCTTGAAACTTCTGAATATCATTTCTTATGTCTTTGTCTATAAGTGTATCAAATTTGATTAAAATCAGACCACACCTTCTATAACCCGATTTGTTCGATTATCGATTTTCGATATTTATCGGAGGTACCTCGACACAAAACCTAGCTAAGAACACTCGCAGACGCTTATAGTTCAACTGTGCAAATTTTCAAGAAAATCGGTTCAGCTGTTTCGGAGTCTATAGGTAACAGACACACACACACACAGACACACACACAAACACACACACATACACAAAGTTTCATTTATAAATAAGTTTAGATAAAATAAGAGAAAACTGCATTTAGTTTTAACCGTCACGTTTTATTGATTGACAGAAATTATGAAGACAAAAACGGAATCAATTTATTTGAAAAAAGATTTATAATCAAACAAAATGTTTTTAAGAAACAGAAATTTATGAAGTACTCATAAATATTCACGAGATGAACTGAAAATCTAAGATATTTAATTACCTCATTTTGCATATTCGAAGAGAAGTTATCCTATGAAGGATTTTGTTATGGCATAAGACGTTGAAATGATGGATTAAACGTTTTCTTTTCTGTTTTTCATATAAAAATTTTCTTTGAGAATGCAAAATGACGTAATCTAATATGTAATATTTTTCCGTTGATTTAATGAAGAAGAAAATTACTAGAAAGTAATTGAAACTCACCTAAAGTGAGTTGAATGTGTAATGCTCCTCATCTCAATGACATTTCTACCGAGTCTCTCTACGGCATATGATTTCATTGAATTTCTTTTAATATGTTCCTCTCGAATTTATATTTAAATTAGGGACATCGAGAGAGAATGTGCACCGTTTCGGGGCCTTCCTCTCAACGGTTTCACTTGCACACCGCCCCCACCCTCACTAATGTGAGGCCCCATTATAATGATATACAAGTGTATTGTAGATATACTAGCTCATCTGGGTCCCACCCATTCACAGTCAGGTTAGCCAAATGCAGACGACAATTCTACTCCTGCAGCTTCTTCTCTCGCACTTCCCGCCCGTGGAACTCGCTCCCGTATTCTTGCTTACCTGACGGCTACAACCTCCAGAAATTTAAATGCAAAGTCAATACTCATCTACTAACCACTGGACTCTAACTCTCTCCCCTCTCCTGTATAACCTTCCCTTTCTCTCCACCTATGTATCTGTCATCGCACCTGCTTTCTCAGCTTTCTATTGTTCCTTTCTAACTAGTTTGTACTCCTCACTCTTTTCTAATTAATCTTTTTACATTTATGTAACTCCCTGCACATCAGTGGCGTTTCCGCCTTGCTCGGGGTGAAATGATTAAAAAAAAAAAAAAGTTTAAACTTTACCGTACATTCAGCTTTATTCAATCTCCTTGAATTTGTTATCCTCCGAATTTTTAAAGGGAGAAATCATTTAACATAAAACAAAACGCTTTTTGCTTTGAGAGCGTTTTCTCCTTACAGCGGCATTTACTTTAAGGAATTCTTCAGAAATATATATCCAACCACATCCACCACCAAAATCAAACTCTAACGATAAAGTAAAATATGACATTTTACCACACTTATTCCGTTAGTGTGGATTCCTTTCTAACTAGTTTGTACTCCTCACTCTTTTCTAATTAATCTTTTTATATTTATGTAGCCCCCTGCACATCAGTGGCGTTTCCGCCTTGCTCGGGGTGAAATGATTAAAAAAAAATGTCTAAAGGCGAAATTAGATTTCCGAAAAATTTCGGAAAACGGCAAACCTCGCGTTCTGAGGATGCAACGTGAACCTCATTACGTATTCACGATCAGTCATGAGATTTCTTTTTTCCCAACTCTTTATGTAATGTGTTGCTAATGATGTTGTCTCGCATACACCACGCTTCCGATCCGGATGCTACTGCAAAAATGATTCTGGGCATTGGTTTTCCGATTAACTAGACTATGCAAAATGACGTAACTAAATATGTAATTTTTTTTCCATTGACTTAATGGATAATAATAATCGTTTTATAATTTTATAGTAACCAACAACAAAGTATATATATATATATATATATATATATATATAGTGTATCGAGGCAGCAAATAATTTTCTAAACATATACTATTAAAGAAGAGACAATGAATGTCTATTATGTTTAATCATGAGTCGTTCTAAACCTATACTGTTGAATATCAGAGACAATGAATGTCTATTATGTTTAATCATGAGCCGTTCTAAACCTATACTGTTAAATATAAGAGACAATGAATGTCTATTATGTTTAATCATGAGCCATTATAAACCTATACTTTTCAATATAAGAGACAATGAATGTCTATTATGTTTAATCATGAGTCGTTCTAAACCTATACTGTTGAATATCAGAGACAATGAATGTCTATTATGTTTAATCATGAGCCGTTCTAAACCTATACTGTTAAATATCAGAGACAATGAAGGTCTATTATGTTTAATCATGAGTCGTTCTAAACCTATACTGTTAAATATCAGAGACAATGAATGTCTATTATGTTTAATCATGAGTCGTTCTAAACCTATACTGTTAAATATCAGAGACAATGAATGTCTATTATGTTTAATCATGAGTCGTTCTAAACCTATACTGTTGAATATCAGAGACAATGAATGTCTATTATGTTTAATCATGAGCCGTTCTAAACCTATACTGTTGAATATCAGAGACAATGAATGTCTATTATGTTTAATCATGAGTCGTTCTAAACCTATACTGTTGAATATCAGAGACAATGAATGTCTATTATGTTTAATCATGAGCCGTTCTAAACCTATACTGTTCAATATAAGAGACAATGAATGTCTATTATGTTTAATCATGAGTCGTTCTAAACATATACTGTTGAATATCAGAGACAATGAATGTCTATTATGTTTAATCATGAGTCGTTCTAAACCTATACTGTTAAATATCAGAGACAATGAATGTCTATTATGTTTAATCATGAGCCGTTCTAAACCTATACTGTTAAATATAAGAGACAATGAATGTCTATTATGTTTAATCATGAGCCATTATAAACCTATACTGTTAAATATCAGAGACAATGAATGTCTATTATGTTTAATCATGAGTCGTTCTAAACCTATACTGTTAAATATAAGAGACAATGAATGTCTATTATGTTTAATCATGAGCCGTTCTAAACATATACTGTTGAATATAAGAGACAATGAATGTCTATTATGTTTAATCATGAGCCGTTCTAAACCTATAATGTTGAATATCAGAGACAATGAATGTCTATTATGTTTAATCATGAGCCGTTCTAAACCTATACTGTTAAATATAAGAGACAATGAATGTCTATTATGTTTAATCATGAGTCGTTCTAAACCTATACTGTTAAATATAAGAGACAATGAATGTCTATTATGTTTAATCATGAGCCGTTCTAAACCTATACTGTTAAATATAAGAGACAATGAATATCTATTCTGTTTAATCATGAGCCGTTCTAAACCTATACTGTTAAATATCAGAGACAATTAATGTCTATTCTGTTTAATCATGAGCCGTTCTAAACCTATACTGTTAAATATAAGAGACAATGAATGTCTATTCTGTTTAATCATGAGCCGTTCTAAACCTATACTGTTAAATATAAGAGACAATGAATGTCTATTATGTTTAATCATGAGCCGTTCTAAACCTATACTGTTGAATATAAGAGACAATGAATGTCTATTATGTTTAATCATGAGTCGTTCTAAACATATACTGTTAAATATAAGAGACAATGAATGTCTATTATGTTTAATCATGAGTCGTTCTAAACATATACTGTTGAATATAAGAGACAATGAATGTCTATTATGTTTAATCATGAGTCGTTCTAAACATATACTGTTGAATATCAGAGACAATGAATGTCTATTATGTTTAATCATGAGCCGTTCTAAACGTATTTTGACTTTAATTTCAGTTGAAAATAAATACAAAACTTCTCCAACATTTGGATAATTTTGTATTAATTTGTTTCTAAGCTTTCGGCTCACATGAGCCATCTTCAGAGAGGTTATTAAGACGGTAACACAATAACATCCACCATCACCGACGATTTTATTTTGTGTTGACATAAAACTCCGTTAGGCAACCGCAATAAAATTTAAAATCACTTTTAAATCTGGCCATAACACATTACATTGCATTTGAATGCATGGTTCTGTTGTCATTTCGCGCTATCACGCGGTGTGACGTCATAGAACCGCATTGAAAATTTGCGAACTGCGTTTGTTATTTTTGTTTACTATTGCCGTTGCCTAGCGGAGTTTTATGTCAACACAATATGTCATATATATATAATTTATTTGTTTAAGCATCATTTATAAATTCACTATGTCGGTTTTAATCCATTTCATAAATCTCCGGAACTTTCCGTAATATATATATATATTTATTTTTTTTAAACATATCACCCCAAGCAAGGCGAAATCGCCACTGATGCGCAGGGGGCTACGTGAGAAGGAAAAGATTGGAAAAGAGAAAAACCGGAAACCACATCCTAACCAGGAAACAAGGGATGAGCCTCTTCACCTGTTCAATAGACGTGGGTGGAGTGTGAACCGGGCGATAGTTTATATATATATATATATATGTGTGTGTGTGTGTGTGTGTGTGTGTGTGTGTGTGTGTGTGTGTTCGTGTGTAATTAAACACAAGAAAACACCTGAAATTCAGCCTGCTGGCTCTCTGCCCTTTTAAATATTCTATCTTCCCAGAATGTATTTTATACATACAACATAATTCTGTTTTAGTTTAAAAAAACCTACAATGTTTCACTTATAATTTATGCTCTATTATAACTTAAAAATTAATAATTAATTTTTTTAAGTATAATATACATTAATATACCATAATTATTTCATCATATTAATAACATAAATATTGCAGCCCTTTTACTCATGAATTAATTTTTAAAAAATTTCAACTGTTAAAAATTATTTACCTATTTAAGTATTATGTGGTCCAACAGGATACCTTACTCAGAAAAAATAATTTTCTTTAAAATTTAATTAATAACTGTTTCATTTATAACATATACTCTAACATAAATAAGAAAAATAGTATTATTTTAATAAGATAAAAACCCACACAATAATAAATTGTTCTAAATACAATATAACTAAGAATACTACAATTATTTAATCCTAATTCAGATTTCAACTTTTTATCCCCTTTACTTATAGATAATAACTAAATAAAATCTATTGTTTAATAATAAAAATAAAAAAAATAAAATCTATCTTCCTGATAAAAATTATTGTCTACCGATTTAAAAAGTCTAAGGTCCCACTATGTATTTTATCCAGACAAAATTAAAATTGACATGTTTACATCTAAGCAATCCTGCCCCCTTTCCTAACTCAAATGTTTATCTCCATGGTTACATAATTCTAAATGCTGATTGACTAGTTTTGACACACCCAAATCCATTTCCTCCAACCACTACTCCCTAGTTTTCAAAGTAACCATGAATTCATCTTATATTTTCAAAAATAAATCGCTTTCACCATTTATTTTAACATATCACCTGAAGAGGAACAGTTCTGTTCCGAAACATGAACACTTTTATAAACCATTGTAATAACAAAATTAAAAAATATATACGCATCGCTCATTCATTAATGAATTAGAACACTCTATCTACTGGCGCATGATACATCACACGCTAAAAGTCCTTCTCCTATCGAGCGTCCATAGCTCAGAGGTAGAATCGCCGACTGACGCCAATTCGGTCGGGTTCCAATCCAGGGTAAAAGCAATCGGATGTCTAACCGTACTGATGAGCTGTGATAAAGCGAAACAGATCGGTCTGCGGATGACTATATATATATATATATATATATATATATATATTAGACATTTGTCGTTTTAGGTGTATGAAAGACCAATAAGTCAGTTTCTAAAACAGAAGACTGACTACGCGCACATATTTGATAATAGTGCTGGTAGTTTGTGTAAAATCATCTACACATTAGGAAGGACTGGATCCTCGACAAAAGAAATCCTTTTTCGGGCTTTTGAATCCATAAGTATCTTTTTCCTAGACAGGTTGCCAACCAAGGCCAAAGAGAACTGTCAATTATTAAATCCGTAACTTGACGGAAAGGAGATGGATTTCTACGTTTCCCATGTATATTTGCTCCTAAGTGAACGTAACAAATTGGGCTTTACATTTAGAAGGTTAAGGGATTTAGCAAGCGTAAGTACAAGTGATCGGGGAACCAGAGAAAGAAGTTTGTGAGAGCATTTGCCATGAAAATGCATGTAGAAAAGACAGAGAGAAGCCACATTAGGTTGGTAATAAAGTGACTGGAGGCGGGCTACCAAGACAAGATCAACTATATTGCATATTCTTATTTGGATTATGGCTTACTGCCATATCACGTTGAATACACCGGTTTTCGCTCGATCACCGAAGTTAAGCAACGTTAAGCCTGGTCAGTACTTGGATGGGTGACCGCTTGGGAATAACAGGTGACGGAGGTGACGGATTTGATTTGTAGTGCAGTGGATATCTGCTCGGAAAAAGAAATCAGTGTGGCGAGTTCGAATTCCATTTGAATACCCTGCACTCGCTTAAGTACTGGTACCCTTAGGAAAGATTTAAGTACTGGTACCTTAGGAAAGATTTAAGTACTGGTACCCTTAGGAAAGATATTAATCCGTCCCTTCCCTCCAGTTATGGGTTCAATAACAAGGGTAGGACTTGGGGACCCTGTCCTTAAAAAAATCCCAATGAATCTTGATAAAAAGAAAAAAGTATTACTAGTCACAAAACTTATATAAAAACAACAACAATAAATTGTTGAAAGAAAAAAGTATTACCAGCAATAAATAAAGTTTAGTTGGCAATAAATGACCCGCCGAGGTGCCATAAAAAATAATTGGATTGTGTTGAGTACCTCAAGATGAATAGCGTAAGTAACTAACCACATATGGCAACAGTATTGCAATGCATGGAAGACTGGTAGATTCGTTATAGTCATTCCATTTGAGATTGTTTGAGAAAGTGTGATAATTCCACTTGCACCTTAGTGGCATTATAACTCTTCATGGGGTGAAATGATAAAAATGGATGTAGAGAGAGGATATATTTGTTGATAACTGCTTCATTTCTCTCACGTGTCCGTTCTGTTTGACAAGAATATTTTTTTAAAACTTTTTTTTTTTAATCATCTCACCCCAAGCAAGGAATTCCACTGCCACTATTGCGCATGGAGCTACATAGGGGAAGGTAAAGAGAAGGAGTGGTTAGACATAGGGAATGTCAGGAGGAAGGTGACAGATGAGTAAGGATACCGAGGATGAGGGTTGGGCAGATGGGAAGAGTGTTTGATAGAATGGGAGCAGGTTAGTGTGTTAGGAGGTGTCTATTGACCTTACATTTAAACACCTGGAGATTGTAGCCGTCGGGGAAGCAATCGTGTGGAAGGGGATTCCACAGTCGGGAAGTGGGAGGAAAGAAATTGTTGGAGTAGAAGTTGCGGTTGCATTTTATCGGTTTCACTGTAAAAGGGTGGGATCTAGTTGCTAATCTAGTATCTCTCGCAAATTCGTATTTAGGGGGCACCAGTGATCTAAGTTCATCGGAGCAGAAACCGTGAAATTATTTATAGAAGAGACACAGGGAAGCCACGTCGCGCCGGTGGGAGAGAGACTACAGGCGGTCTGCCAAGTCGGTATCTATCACATTACAGACCCTCCTCTGAACCTTATCGAGAAGCCCGAGGAGAATAGCAGGGGCACCCGACCAGATATGGCAGCAGTATTCAATGCACGGGCTTGATCCCATTACTGAAGTTACAAACGCTATATGACAGCAAGAATTGATAAACAAAATTCATTACGCGACCATTCTGAACGACAGTCAGTGGCGCGATTTAAAGAGCTCTTAAATGTAATGTCAGTTGTTTTCTCAAATATTTTTATGGTTCTTGCTTGATAATATTTTTTCTGTTTTTTTTTTTCTGATCAAAATATCAATATTCTTTGTCTGATTAGCATCGCCAAGAGTTGATCAACACCAGTCAGTTAAGTGCCATTCGTGATAAACGCTTGGACGATCATGTCTCGTACAAGGTTCTGGCTAGTCAATGGGCAGAAATTTTTCCCCCAGAATGTTGCCATTTTTCTCTGTGGTAGACTGGTTGCAAACCAAGGGTATAGAACCCGATCTGTCCTGCTGTTTAATCCATAATATTATCACTGCTTTTCAGGTCCAGGCGGCCATAACTTTGTAAACAAAGAGATCATTTGCTTGGACTTGCTTTGTTGATTCTCTAGCATTTTTAGACAAAATAACTTTTAGCCAAATAATTTTTCCCCTCCTTCATTCAAGTCACCCATGATATATGTTTATAGTTTATCATAATATTTCCTCGTTACAGTTATGATGAGTGAGGAAAGAAATCACTTAACTGGCATTTTTTGTTTTAACCCTATGTTGCATATTGGTTATTGCTTAATATATTTTTAGTGGTACAAAATTTTAATATGGCTATAAATGGCAAGAAATTTTATTACAGTCGTGATAAACGCTTGGACCTTCATGTCAAGTGGGGGGTCAATTCTACATTACAATCAATATATAAACTGATCCCTCAATTTATGACCACCCTTCCATCCTTCTCTTATCCGCTTCCTGTCACTCTTTCTCATGACCTTCTCCTATGTAACCCACTGCGCAATAGTGGCATTGAAATGCCTTGTTTGGACTGAAATGATTAAAATATATATATCAATGATAAAAATGTTTTATTAAAAATTTGAAAGTTTTTTTTTTATATTTTTAAAATTAGACGAAAACGAAAATTGCTTTTCCTAATTTCTTCTGCTGTTTTCTTTTGGAAGGATTTCAATTCTTGTCAAAGTTGATTGATGACCGTCGTTTCTTTTTCTTTGATTCTGTAAGGCTTCCTGGAAATGGCCGTATTACAAAGTCAAAATAAATTCACAAACATATAATCTGGTAAGACCATTTATATTTCCTTAAAAATTTTAGCAGATTTTCTCTGAAAAAAAAATGACTGTTTTCGTTTTTTGCCTTCGCTCGTTATGGATTTTTAAACTTGAATCTTGAAAGTTGCCCGAATTTGATCTTAGATTATCGGCATGATTATTATTTTATCCCAGTATATATATATATAGGCATCCGCAGACATATCTGTTTCGCTGTATCACAGCTCATCAGTACGGTCCGATTGCTTTTTACCCAGGATTGAAACCCGAGCGAATTGGCGTCAGTCGGCGATTCTACCTCTGAGCTATGGATGCTCGGTAGAAGGAGGCAGACTTTTAGCGTGTATATTATCATTATACTCGCCAAATACCTGAGAGAGTTTTAATTCATTGCTGAATGAACGATGCGTAGATGCCAGAGTAGCTACTGTTTTTCAAAGTCTACCATTCTTCCAGAGTGCTCAATCAGGGTGTGAGAGCGTAAATAGTCATCCGCAGACAGATCTGTTTTGCTGTATCACAGCAATATATATATATATATATATATATATATATATTCTGTATTTAGGGAGCAAAATTTCATTTCGACATGTCAGATTAAATAAATTTCAAACATTGTGTCTGCTTATTTTTGATAAAATCCGTTCATACTCACAGATAATCATTCGTGCATTATAATTGAAATATGCATCAGAAACGTGTCGACTAAGAATACTTTCCCATCATTTTTTCATATATATATATATATATATATATATATATATATATATATATATATATATAACACATTACATTGCATTTGAATATATGGCTCTGTTGTCATTTCGCGCTATCACGCGGTGTGACGTCATCGAACCGCATTACAAATTTGCGAACTGCGTTTGCTATTTTTGATAACTGTTGCCATTGCTTAGCGGAGCTTTATGTCAACACAATTTAAAATCGTTGCTGATGGTGGATGTTTTTGTGTTACCGTCCTCATAACCTCTCTGAAGATGGCTCATGTGAGCCGAAAGCTTAAAACTAACTAAATAAAGAATTATCCAAATGTTAGAGAATTTTTGTCTTTATTTTGTTTAGAAAAACAAAAATGTGTGTGTGTGTGTGTGTGTGAGAGAGAGAGAGAGAGAGAGAGAGAGAGAGAGAGATTAAATAAATTGAAAACATTATGTCTGCTTTTTTAAAAATATTTTTAATAAAATCCGTTAATATACACGGACATTCTTTCATATATATATATATCAGATTGAATAAATTGAAAACATTGTGTCTGCTTGTTTTTAATATATTTAATAAAATCCGGCCATACTCACGGATAATCTTACATGTATTATAAGTGAAAGATGTAAGAAATTAACAGTAACTTATTCATTTCTCGATGTTTCCAAATGCTTTCAATCTCCTTCCGAGGTCATCTTCAGGATTGCGAGTTGCGGTAACAAAAAATAACCGCAAAATTGTGTTGCTAAAAATGACTGTAAATTTTCTTCTTGTTTCAAATATGACTGTTGACAAATTGCTTAGCATTCAGTAGAACATAAAAATTATCAAAAATGGAACTTTTTTATACATTGTAATGTCATGGTGGGATGTGTGTTGTGGTACAGTGGATATCGGCTCGGAACGAGAAATAGGAGAGCCGAGTTCGAATTCCAGTTGAATCCATTGTATTCACTTACGCGCAAATACCATTGGGAAACGTATTAATCCGTCTCTTCCTTCCAGTTATGGTTTAAATAGCAGGACAGATTGGGTTCTATAGCCTTGGTCGGCAACTAGTCTACCGCAGAAAGCAATGGCAACCTACTGCGGGATAATCTTCTGTCCAGTCAGTCATGTCTCTTTCGAGACATGATCGCCCAAGCGTGTATCACGTATGGCACTTAACTGACTGAATGTCATGGTCATGACCGTGTTAAAGCCTGAAAAAACAGTTCTTTTTATAAACATTTTACAAAATTACCACAGTATTCTTAGCTGAATCTATTAATGTCAAGTTTTTTTGAAGTGAATATTACCTCGGGGATCTGTATTTTTCTCTCTTTTTTTTTTAGTGTGCGATAATTGTCTTATCGATCATTATTTTTTTTTATATTGTGAAATGAATAATAAAATCATCTGTCAACGTTAAAACTCATTTCTTACATCTTTCAATTATAATACGTGAAAGAATGTCCGTAAATATTAACGGATTTTAATAAAAAATTAAAAAAAAAAAGCAGACACAATGTTTTCAATTTATTTAATCTCACACACACACATACACACACACACACACACACACATACATACATATATATATATATATATATATATATATATATATATATATATATATATTTCTAAACAAAATAAAGACAAACATTTTCTAACATTGGATAATTCTTTATTAAGTTGGTTTTAAGCTTTCGGCTCACATGAGCCATCTTCAGAGAGGTTATGAGGACATAAAAAACATCCACCATCATAACCAGAGGTTATGAGGACACAAAAACATCCACCATCAGCAACGATTTTAAATTGTGTTGACATAAAGCTCCGCTAAGCAATGGCAAAAGTTATCAAAAATAGCAAACGCAATTTCTAAATTTGTAATGCGGTTCTATGACGTCACACCGCGTGATAGCGCGAAATGACAACAGAGCCATATATTCAAATGCAATGTAATGTGTTATGACCAGATTTAAACCTGATTTTATTAAGTGTGCGTCGTTTGGATTTCATGTAGATGGCCTCCAATATTTGAAGTTGTGTTTATTTTGTGTATACGATGTTTAGAACGGCTCATGATTAAACATAATAGACATTCATTGTCTCTTATATTTAACAGTATATGATTAGAAAATTATTTGCTGCCTCGATACACGATATATAAAGGAAAAATTGATGGGTAAGTATTCATAGTCGACGCGTTTCTGATAGATTTTTCAAGTCAACTGTTGGATTTATTTTGTTGCTCATTTTTATATACAAAAGTAATTAAATTAATCGTATTTCATTGCTTTTGCATTTGATAATGTACATGAATGTTCATCGCCTAACGGAAAGGCCAGTCAAAAGAAAGTTAAAATTATTAAAATATAAAAAGTGAAAATTTAAACCCATTATCCAATTCTTTTTGAAGATTTACATCACATGCATCCCAAACCATAACAATCTGATCACAATTTAACCAATAATCAGTTATTACATATATATATATATATATATATATATATATATATATATATATATATGATATAAATAAACTTATTTATAAATGGAACATTGTCTCTGTGTGTGTGTCTGCGTGTGTGTGTGTCCTTTCTGATAGACTCCGAAACGGCTGAACCGATTTTCTTGAGAATTTACGCAGTTGTATTATAAGCGTCTGCGAGTGTTCTTAGCTAGGTTTTGTGAAGAGGTACACCCGATAAATATCGAAAATCGATAATCGAAAAAATCAGGTTATAGAAGGAGTGGTCCGATTTTAATCAAATTTGATACACTCATAGACAAAGACATAAGAAACGATATTCAGAAGTTTCAAGGTTGCAGTTCTATCCTTGGTTGACTTATTTGACTCCGATTTTGGAAATCGATACCCCGATATGCTACAGGGTCTGATCAAAATCAGTTTTTCAGTTATTTAGTTTTTGCTTTGTGTTTGGCTCTAAGTAGGTATAATTGTAGTTCTTAGTCTCAGCCATGATACCATTTACTCAGAGGACTTATTTAGCCTTCAAAATTCAGTTTACGATGAAAAAAACTTATTTGATATCGATACAAGGAAATCAAAATTTGACTTACATCCATTCATTTTTCTTTCAGTGCCGGGATATACTGCTAGTAATTAATAAGGACTTCCGGATAGCAATTACTAAGGAAAATCTCCCCGATATATATATATATATATATATATATATATATATATATATGTGGGTGTGTGAAATGTGTATGTATATATATATATTTATATATATATATATATATATATATATATATATATACATATATATGCAATTTGTTATATATATTATATTATTTATATATTATATATACGTGGTAGTAATTTGATAGCGCTCAATATCAGTGATAGAGCTAACATATTCAGTTGGATTGGTGTGAGTTTTTGACCTTGGGTTTCACGCTTTTACGAACTTCAAACAAATTGATTAATATTCTTTTAAAAATTGGATACATATGGGGTTGCATATATTGGTGTTTTTGTGGAAGTGCGAAAATAAAATGTGAGGAAAATTGATTGTATTTAAACCAGGTTTAAATTGTTTAATGTAGATTGCTTCCAGGATTTTTAGTTTCTGTTTATTATTTTCTTGTTTAAGTATGTACGTGTTATCAACGAGCGTTTTTCTCAGATATTTTGATATTTCCAACGTACTCAAATGCCTGTAATCAAATCAGGGACCACAACGCCACTATTTTGTCACTGTCTTCGGCCATCCGCCACCCTAGAGATGGACTTATATTTTCAATTTAATTCTCTTTATTGTTAATAACTTAAATGTTCTATGTTTACTGTGTGTTAATATTTACTCTTTGATAATGGCTTATGTGAGCCGGAAGCTTAGACCCGATAAAAAAATCAACAATTACTGTGATTTTTTGTTGTCTTTCAACGATATCACCATCAAGTATATCAGACGGTATGAACGGATCCTACACAAAATTAATAGACAAAACTTGTCTATATTATTCAATATATATATATATATATATATATATATATATATATGCTTAATGGGTAGCCATTACAACTGACACCAAATTATTTGAGTTTCGATCCCGGCCAGAAACAAGTGGATGTGTCTAGGCACACTGATGATACAGCGAACCAGGCTTGTATGTGGAAGACTAATATATATAGTCATATATATATTGACGAAGAGGATTGGATGAGTTCCACCACGGAATTTGTGAACGAGCGGCGCGTCATCGAGTTTAATTCGTTACCTCTTCGTCACCAGGGCCCGTAATACAGTTGGTATGACATCAGCTTAATAACCAGACTGTCGGGTTTTGCGCGCTGCTGAAGAGACCCAAGTATCAAACGAAACGGCCGTCCAGTGCTTTCTGCATTCTGTTGAGGTCGAATAAAATTCTCGATGAATTACTTAATAATTATTCAAATCCTCCTACTACTTCAATCATATATATATATATATATATATATCTGATAGGTTATATATCTGATTCGCGACAAAACCCTCTTTACAAAAACATTTCAATGAAACCTGATATGCAAATTGATTTATTGGTTTCTTACAAAGTGAATTGTTAGCATTAAATCACCCATTGAGGTTGATATACCGTAAAACAAAATAAACTCAGACCCAAACTTAATGGCTTTACTACCTTCCAAGGCTTTTGGCATCCAGTGGCTGGTAGGGAACGACAACTCGGAGAGCCAAGTTCAAATTCCAGCTGAATTCATTGCATTCACTTACGCGCAAATACCCTTGGGAAAGATATTAATCCCTCTATTCCTTCCAGTTACGGGTTAAATAACAGGACATATTGGATTCTATAGCCTTGGCTAGCAACCAGTCTACCGCCGAAAGCAATGGCAACCTATTGCGGGATAATCTTCTGTTCAGTCAGTCATGTCTCTTTCGAGACATGATCGCCCAAGCGTTTACCACGTATGGCCCTTAACTGACTGACTGAATATAATAGTGGAAATCATGATTGAGGTTTCCACTGGGCATAAAGTGGGGGATCAGTTTTATATTGTTATGAAGTAATAAACTGAACCCCCACTAATTACTACTTAACAATATAATACATCTTTTCCCCTTTAGCTATATATCAAATAACAGGACAGATTGGATTCTATAGCCTTGGCTAGCAACCAGTCTACCGCCGAAAGCAATGGCAACCTATTGCGAGATAATCTTCTGTTCAGTCAGTCATGTCTCTTTCGAGACATGATCGCCCAAGTGTGTATCACGTATGGCATTTAACTGATTGACTGACCTTCCAAGGCGTCATGAAAAAAGGTAAGTTTCCATATTTAACCTAATAATGTTCTTTCCCAATAAAGGATGATGGATTAAGCATTAAAAATGTAAGTATTAACAGATTAAGCATTAATAGCTAAAATATCTTATATGGATATCACAACTTCTTTGGCTAAAGTTTCGAATTTTAAATCGCTGTATCACGATTCCAGGGCAGACTTTTTTGTTGTTTCCAATAACAGGGAAGCGAGTTTCGGGAAGGCAGCCAATTTCACACTTCGTTTTTAAAAACGTCTACCAATTGACAGGAGATTGATTAGGGAATGAATATCGTCAAATATCAGCAAAAATGAATTGGTGAAAATAAATGAATGAACGTCACCACACGCCATAAAAATGGCTTTAAAAGAATCTAAGATATCAAATAGTCGGTGAGCAAGTCTTTTCGACGCCACCTACTTATCAAAATCTGTGTCCTCATATTTCACCATTAAAATATTGATTAAGGTGAGTGGGATGACCCAAGAACATTAAAACATCTCTTCGGGTTATAAATTGAAGAAAAAAAATGTAAGTAATGTTCTTTCATTCGTTATGTTTTACGGCATATCAATTTCAGTGGGTCATTTATTGCCGACAGTTTTTTTTTTTTACAACAGATTCGTTTACTCTCGCCTCCTACAAAAATCTGGTGTAGGCGTCAAAGCTAACCTCGCAGCCGAGATTGAAAAAGATCTCCAATCCATATTGGACTGGGGTAAGAAATGGCTAGTAAATTTTAATGCTTCTAAAACGAAGCTACTCTCAATTAACCATCATCGACAATCTCACCTACCTCCCATTAGCATGGACCAGGCTTGCCCCCCAGAGAGTAAAACATTACGCCTCCTTGGTCTCACACTTTCAGCTGACCTCAAATGGAATGACTATATCGAATCCATTGCTAAATCCGCTGCTATGAAAGTCGGTTCTCTGTGTAGGGCCCGGAAGTTTTTTCCGTACTAAATCTATCCTGCACATTTATAAATCTACCATCCGCCCGAGCATTGAATACTGCTGCCATATCTGGTCGGGTGCCCCTGCTGTTCTCCTCGGGCTTCTCGATAAGGTTCAGAGGAGGGTCTGTAATGTGATAGCTACCGACTTGGCAGACCGCCTGCAGTCTCTCTCCCACCGGCGCAACGTGGCTTCCCTGTGTTTCTTCTATAAATACTTTCACGGTTTCTGCTCCGATGAACTTAGATCACTGGTGCCCCCTAAATACGAATTTGCGAGAGATACTAGATTAGCAACTAGATCACACCCTTTTACTGTGAAACCGATAAAATGCAGCCGTAACTTCTACTCCAACAGATTCTTTCCTCGCACTTCCCGACTGTGGAATTCTCTTCCACACGATTGCTTTCCCGACGGCTACAATCTCCAGGAGTTTAAATGTAAGTTCAATAGACACCGCCTAACACATTAACCTGCTCCCATTCTATCAAACACTCTTCCCATCTGCCCAACCCTCATCCTCGGTATCCTTACTCATCTGTCACCTTCCTCCTGACATTCCCTATGTCTAACCACTCCTTCTCTTTACCTTCCCCTATGTAGCCCCATGCGCAATAGTGGCAGTGGAATGCCTTGCTTGGGGTGAGATGATTAAAAAAAAAATAGAATTTATTCTTCGTAAGAAACCATTTTGTAGATCAGGTTTGATTTTTTTTGTTTTACGACGTATCAAATGCAATTGCTTATTTAATGCCGACAAGATTTTTACAATAGATTAGTATGAATAGAATATGTATTCTTTGTGAGAAACCAATTTATAAATCAGGTTTGATTTATTTTGTTTTACGGCATATCAAACTCAATCGGTTATTTAATGCCTACAAGATTTTTTACAATAGATTCCTGTGAAAAGAATATCTTTGTGAGAAACCATTTTGTAGGTCAGGTTTGATTTATTTTGTTTCACGGCGTATGAAACTCAATGGTTTTTTTTTAAGGCTGACAAGATTGTTACAATAGATTCGTATGAATAGAATCTGAATTTTTTGTAAGAAATAAATTTGTAGATCAGATTTGATTGCTTTTGTCCTACGACATATCAAACTCAATGGGTTATTTAATGTCGGCAATTTTTTACAGTATATTTTTATGAATAGAATACGTATTCTTTGTAAGAAATTAGCTTGTAGATCAGGTTTTGTTGACGTACTTTTAAAAGAGGAATTTTGTCGAGACTAAAATGTATTATTGGTATCTATATTGTTTCTTCAAATATATGTTTTTGTTAATATTTTTTCTTCAAAAATGTATTGTTGGTAATATTTTTTCTTCATAAATTCTCTACTGGAATTTTTTCTTCTTAATTGTATTGATTATATTGTATTGATTATATTGTATTGATTATGTCTTAATTATATTGATTCATATTTTCTTCTCCAAAAAACTATTGCTGAAATTTTCACTATTAAAATCTATCTGAACACTTTCATAGTTTTTTATCCAAATTTGTGATTCAACTATTCGCACATAGTTGGGACCCTAACAGGTGTTACCACCCTGGGTCAGGTTGAACCTGGGAACAACCCCAATGAAGAGGTGGTTCCATGCTTCTTAAAATATTCCAATTAAAGGCCTTGTTGACGGATGCAGTTTATCTTCAAATCCAAGACCCAAATATAGTTCATTGTCATACCCAAGACGCCTGATTCTGAAGCCCCAGCCTACTAAGCAGTAGAAAGGGAAGAAAATGTAATTCAAGTTAGAGTTTATATAATTTGTTTTGTCTAAGGCTCCAGTTTTCACTTACCTTGCACAATCCAAAAACGAAACTGCAATGTTATTTATCCTGTTCTGGCATCTCGGCTTTAGTTACTTTCCCATTGCCGAAATGTAAATTGCCGTAAGGTAACTTCTCGCATCTTGCTTCCTAGTCAGTTTTGATCTTAAAAAATCAAATGTAAAATTTGTCTATATTTCTGAGATGAGGTAGTATTTACAGTACTTATTTTATTCGGACTATTGTCCTCATCTTTGTTGCCATTTCGGTCGTTGTAGGCTCCGGCCTTCTTCACATGCTAGAAATTTCGAATTACAATCACTGGGGCACATGAAATCAATTCCTTGTGTAAAGCCACGATTGGAAGTCATGAGTTATCTCCCTCTAACTCTGCAAATTACTTATTCAACACTGCTGCAGCCTGGTATTGAACTCACGACACTAACAGTCAAGTCAGGAACTTGTTATCTCTTGTCTTCTTGCCATCTGTTTTTATTGTCCTGGGTCTTTAATAAAGTTCTCATTTGTTTTTTCACACTCAGTAACATACTGCTTTCTTAATGCCTTGTTCGCTGGCAAATGTTATAAATATATATATACTAGCAGTATAGCCCGGCGTTGCTCGGGTGTAATGAAAGCTTTAAAACTAATCCATGGTCCTGGGGGTCAGACTCAGCCTAAAGAATATTTGTGTGAAGTTTGGTGAGAATCGGATCAAAAATGTGGATTTGTATAAAGGACATACAGACAGATAAACAGACACACACACAAACATCTTGCCTTTTATATATATATATATATATATATATATATATATATATATATATTATCGATTTTCTGCACTATTGTAAGAACTGCAACCTTCAAACTTCTGAATATCGTTTCTTATGTTTTTGTCTATGATTGCATCAAATTTGATTAAAATCAGACCACTCCTTCTATAACCCAATTTTTTCGATTATCGATTTTCGATAGTTATCGTGGGTACCTCGAAACAAAAGCTAGCTAAGAACACTCGCAGACGCTTATAATACAACTGTGTAATTTTTCAAGAAAATCGGTTTAGCCGTTTCGAAGTCTATAGATTACGGATACACACACACACACACACACACACACACACATACACACACACACAAAGTTCCATTTATAAATAAGTATATATATATATATATATATATATATATATATATATATATATATAAGGTATGAGTATATTTTAGATTTTAAGACTAAAGTTATGAAGGCATTATTAAAAAATAAAAAATAAAAACCCAACACTCAACAATATCAATTACGGAAACGCTAGCAACTTGCTTACCGTGTTCGGAAGAGAAAACATACACACTACTCTACAAACATGCATAACACTAAATACATCCTGTTCCACGTAAAATAACATCCATCCTGGATAATGACTAAATGTATAACCAAAAGCGCTTCTATCAATAAAACATTTGAAAAATTTTTTATATAATTTATATCCCTAAAAGAAAAAAAAATATAAGATCACATGAAAAATTACATAAAAAAATAACACATAATACCTTGTCAATCATTTTTAATGAAACCGGCATATATATATATATATATATATATATATATATAAAAGAAAAATTAAGGCAGACACGTTATTTCATGGTAAATCGGAAGTGTAGGCCTATTTCAGGCGAACCATCATCAGCTTCCGTCTTTATTGTACAGAAGATTTTAAAAATCATAATTCGTTTTCTGCTATTGTCACACTGCTTACATATATATATATATATATATATATATATATATATATATCTGCAGACAGATTAGTTTCACTGTGTTAGAGTGTTATAATTCATTACTGAATGAACGATATATATATATATATATATATATATATATATATAAGTAGATATTCTGTTTCATATTACGGAAATTAACGAAGATTTACGAAACTGGTCATAAACAACCGACAATTTGGAATGATTTGTTTGAACATTATTTTTGATCGATACTAGTATTTAAGTAGATATTCTGTTTCATATTACGGAAATTAACGAAGATTTACGAAACTGGTCATAAACAACCGACAATTTGGAATGATTTGTTTGAATATTATTTTTGATCGATTCTCATATTTAAGTAGATAATCTATTTATAATCAAACTATTAAATATCTATTTCTACCGGCCTTATTATTATAGCCGCCAGATCCATTACTGGCTTTCCCTATGGTTCGAATATATATATATATATATATGTATATATGTTAGGGCGCCGCTCCTATTTGCTATATATAGCAATGGTGGATTCTCTACAAGAGGGTGATAGAGAGTCGTAGAGAGTCACTTGAGAGTCAGTGCGAGTCAGTGAAGGGTTAATCATACTTCCGGTGGCGTACCGGAAGTAATCACGTATGTACACGTCTTACGATGGATTAGACTCTTGTATCTTTCTATTGTAAATATTACTAATCACTTCTGTACATACTAACCGTCTTTCCGCGGAATACAACTTATATTCTGATTCTGTTGTTGAGTTATTCATTTATACTTGGCGACATAACAATATGTATATATATATATATTCGAACCGCATCGCTCATTCACTAATGAATTAGAGCACTCTGGCTATTGGGCGGGTATAATGACAATATACACGCTAAAAGTCTGCCTTCTTCTACCGAACACCCATACCTCAGAGGTAAAATCGCCGACTGATGCCAATTCGGTCGGGTTTCAATCCTGGGCAAAAAGCAATCGGATGTCTAACCGTACTGATGAGCTGTGATACAGCGAAACGGATCTGTTTGCGAATGACTATATGATAACAATAAAACAGTCTTAAAAGAAAAGATATATGACAAATTGAAAAAAGTTTCTGTTTCAAATTTCATTCGTTAGGATTTCATCAGTTATGTTTTGTTTGTGTTGTAAATGTGCACAAGCGAGAGACACAGGGAGTTTTAAATTTAGAATGATTTTTTTATATGCACTCTAACCAAATCTATCCATATTTTTTTTTCGTTCCGTCCTGTCTCGAAAGTGTTTTTTTGGGTCACTATGTCGATCCAGGATGTTTTTTCCACCTGAATCCATCCTGCATATATACAAGTCAACCATCCGTCCGTGCATGGAGTACTGCTGCCATTTATGGTCAGGTGCCCCTGCCGTTCTCCTCAGTGTTCTTGACAAGCTCCAAAGGAGAGTCTGTAATGTGATAGGTACTGATCTGGCGACTCGACTGCAGCCACTTCCCCATCGTCGAAATGTGGCCTCCCTTTGTCTGTTCTATAAATACTTTCATGGCTTCGGCTCGGACGAGCTTAAGTCACTGATGCCTCCTCAACAGGTGTTTACTCGTGCAACCAGACTGGCAACTGGGTCCCACCCATTCACAGTCAGGTTAGCCAAATGCAGACGACAATTCTACACCTGCAGCTTCTTCTCTCGCACTTCCCGCCTGTGGAACGTGCTCCCGTATTCTTGCTTTCCTGACGGCTACAACCTCCAGAAATTTAAATGCAAAGTCAATACTCATCTACTAACCACTGGACTCTAGCTCTCTCCCCACCCCTGTATAACCCTCTATTTCTCTCCACCTATGTATCTGTCATCGCACCTGCTTTCTATTGTTCCTTTCTAACTAGTCTGTACTCCTCACTGTTTTCTAATTAATCTTTTTACATTTATGTAACCCCCTGCACATCAGTGGAATTTCCGCCTTGCTCGGGGTGAAATGATTAAAAAAAAAAATGTACATACAACGTTTCATCACTTTTGGCAGATCTATTATTATCCTAATATGGTCAAAGTAGAAGAATGCGATCTGAAGAGCTAAACCACAAATATGACAGCAATACTAGAGGAATCTAACATCAGAAATATCGATCCCGACTTAGCAGCTCAGATACAGTCACTTTCTCACCGACGCAGTGTGGCTTCCCTGTGTCTCTTCTACAAATACTTTCACGGCTTCTGCTCCGTTGTACTTAGCTCACTGTTACCCACTATGTATGAATTTCCTCGAGCCACAAGGTTATTAACTAGCTCCCACCATTTTACTGCGAAGCCGATAAATTGTAGACACAAACAGCTTCATTTCTCGCGCTTCCCGCCTGTGGAATTCCCTTCCACTTGCTTTCCCGACAGCTACAATCTTCAAGAATTCAAATATAAAGTCAATAGTCATCTCCTGTCTCACTAACTTACATCCTCTCTCTTATGCTTTTTCTCCGTCCACCCCAATTTTATCAGCATTCTCTTCCTTCTCATACTCTCTTCCTGACACCCAATGCAACCTGTTACTCTTTCTCATAACATTCCTGCTATGTAACCGCAGTAAAATGCCTGCCTTGCTTGGGTCGATATGATTATTAAAAGAAACAAAAATTCTATACCTTTATAATGTGGATATAAAATGGGGGATCAATTCTTCATTACAATCACTCTAAAACTGATCCCTCACTTTATGGTCACAATAATCCTTCTTTTAACTACTTCCTGACACCCCCTATAAACTTGTCCCTCTTTCTCATAACTTTCTATGTAACCCCTTGCACAGCAGTGGCAGTAAAATGCCTTGCTTGGGGCCACACGATTATAAAAAAAAAAATGTCGGATTAAAGAAACAAGTGGAATATTACTATTGATTACGTGCGTTGTGGTGTAGTAGATATTGACCAGAACGAATTCATTTGAATTCGTTGCATTCACTTACGCGCAAATACCCTTAGATTTCCAGCTATGCGTTAAATAGCAAAACAGATTGGGATCTATGGCCTTGGTAGGCAACCAGTCTTCCAAAGAAAGTAATATCAACGTACTGCAAGGAAATCTTCTGTTTAGTCAATCAAGGATAAAAAGAGACATGATCGTCCAAGCGTGTATCACTTATGGCCCTAAATTAATTGATATACGTTTTGGGTAAGAAACTGAAGCTAGCAGTTATAGAATTCTTAAAAGCCCTTACTGGAGATGTACATTCCTTAAGCAGACGATTAAAAACTTTCTCTTCCATAGCAAAGCTGGTAGCAATAGGAACTATTAAAATAGAAATGACGTTTACATCAAGTTATTTATTGTGTGAAAAAGTGAGACCTAGTTGATAATCTAGTTTTATACATAAATGTACGCGGTCCTGATAAGAGATTGTTAGTTTAATTTTTTTCGTAAGTGTCCAAATTGTTTTTTCATCTGACCTAATCGCTGTCTTCCAATGAACGGCCAATTTATCTAAATACGATTTTAGAGAATTCTAAATAGGCATTTTTTTTTATATCGACGCTGAACTTTTTTTTTAGGTGTAACTCGACCGTAAAATTCTTTTAGGTTCAATGTTCTAGAAAATGTTGTGACGTCTGGGATCTTTTTGGGTGTTCTATTCTGTCTGAATAATATATATGCACGATTTAACGTTGACGGAAAATTCAATTTAGTTACTCCCCATATGAGAGAATTTCTTTGGGAGACCCAATGTAGCAAACATTATCATGGTAGTGATCTTTTTTTCATTTATGAACTTGGAATAGAAATATGTAAATGTAATATCTTAAAAACAATAGGAAAACAGACTTTCCCAGATCGATATTTCTGAATAAAACTATCATCGGGGTATCATCGGATTTTAGAATTTGTGGTGCAGTGGATATCGGCTCTTAATGAAAAAACTTAGAGCCGAGTTCGAATTCCTTACGCGCAAATAAAGGTATCTAGCTGTCGCCTATTTCCACAGCTATAAGTTCAATTACAGAACAGATTCGGTTCTATAACCTTGTTTGACAACCTGTCTACCGCAGAAAGGAATGGCAACCTACTGCAAGAAAATCTTATGTCTTGTCAGTCATGGATAAAAAGAGACATGATCGTTCAAGCGTGTATTTGGTCAGGCGCCAATGTTCGTCCCAATATTCTCGGAAGGCTCCAAAGGAGAATCTGTCATGTGATCGGTCCCGATCTGGCAGCTCAACACCAACCCCTTTCTCATCGGCGGGATGTGGCTTCTCTCTTCTACAAATATTTTCACGGCTTCTGCTCCAAAGAATTTGAGACACTGGTAACCCCTCCACAAGAATTTACTCGGGCAACCAGACTGGCAACAAGGTCACACCCTTTTACAGTTACATCAACTAAAAGCAACCAACAATTCTACTCCATCAGTTTCTTTTCTCGAGTTCCCGCCTGTGGAACTCCGTTCCATATACTTGCTTTCCTGACAGCTACAACCTCCAGAAATTCAAATGCAAAGTCGTTTCCCATCTCTTATCCACTTAAATCTATCCTTTTCTACATCACCCCGTGAATCTTGTTCTTTTCCTTTCTCTCTACCTTCGTAACTGTCTTCACTCCTGTGTTCCCATCCTTCTCTTGCCCTTTCTCTTTCACCCCCTGTAACTGGTTCGTCTTTCTCTTCACTCTTTCTACATCTCCCCGTGTATCTTGTTCTTTTCCTTTCTCTCTACCTTCGTAACTGTCTTCACTCCTGTGTTCCTATCCTTCTCTTGCCCTTTCTCTTTCACCCCCTGTAACTGGTTCGTCTTTCTCTTCACTCTTTCTACATCACCCCGTGTATCTTGTTCTTTTCCTTTCTCTCTACCTTCACAACTGTCTTCACTCCTGTGTTCATATCCTTCTCTTGCCCTTTCTCTTTCACCCCCTGTAGTTGGTTCGTCTTTCTCTTCACTCTTTCTACATCACCCCGTGTATCTTACTCTTCCTTTCTCTCTACCTTCGTAACTGTCTTCACTCCTGTGTTCCCATCCTTCTCTTGCCCTTTCTCTTTCACCCCCTGTAACTGGTTCGTCTTTCTCTTCACTCTTTCTACATCTCCCCGTGTATCTTGTTCTTTTCCTTTCTCTCTACCTTCGCAACTGTCTTCATTCCTGCGTTTATATCCTTCCCTTGTCCTTTCTTTTCCTTCCTCTGTAGCTGGTTCGTCTTTGTCTTCACTCTTTTCCTGTTTAAAACTTTAACTCGCTTATGTAGCCCACTGCACATCAGGGGCAGTACCGCCTTGCTTGGGGTGAAACGATTAAAAAAATATGATTGATTTGATTTGGGTAAGGAAATGAAAGTAGCAGTCATAAAATTCGGTGACGCCTCAGCTGGGGGCGCACATTCCTTAAGTAGACTATTAAAAACTTTCTTTTCCGTCGCAAAACTGGTATGAATAGAAACTATTATAACAGAACTAACGTTTATATCTTTTTTTTTAATTATATCACCCCGAGCAAGGCGGTAAGGCCACTGGTGTGCAGGGGGTTACGTAAGAGTGAATAGATTGGAAAAGAGAAAGCCGGAAACGACATCCTAAACAGGGAATAAGGGATGAGCCTCTACACCAGTACAATAAACGTGGGTGGAGTGTGAATCGGGCAATAGTTCAGTCTATCTACTCCAATTGAAAAAATAAACAAAAAAGAAAAGTGAAAAGATTGGAAAAGAGAAAGTAGGAAACCACATTCTAAACAGGAAACAAGGGATGAGCCTCTTCACCTGTTCAATAGACGTGGGTGGAGTGTGAATCGGGCGATAGTACAGTCTATCTACTCCAATTGAAAAAAAAATAAACAAAAAAGAAAAGTGAAAAGATTGGAAAAGTGAAAGCCAGAAACCACATCCTAAACAGGGAACAAGGGATGAGCCTCTACACCAGTTCAATCGACGTGGGTGGAGTGTGAACCGGGTAGCAGCAGACGTGGCAGTCGATTTAATATAAACATTCCACTTCATGTCGGCGGAAAACGTGAGATCTAATTCTATGAAAAATAGTGAGACCGATTTGCTAATCTAATTTTATGCTTAAATGTATGCAGTCCAGATGAATGCTTCTTTAGTTTAATTTTTTTTTAAAAGTCTGATTTTTGTTTCGTCTGATCTAATCACTGTGTTCTAATAATCCACTAATTTGTCTAAAGATCGTGTTAGAGAATTCTAATTGAGCCGTTCTTTTTTTATATTGATACTAGCCTTTTTTAGACACCACTCAACTATAAAATTCTTTTCGGTTAAATGTTCTGGAAACTGCTGTGACGTCGGGCAACTGTTCGAGTGTTCCGTCTGGATAAAATTTATGCTCGATTTAATGTTGACTGAAAATTCAATTTAGTCACTCTCCATATGGAAGAATTCCTTAGGAGACTAAATGTTGCAAATATTGCCATGGTTCCGATCTGTTTTCCTTTGCAAACGTGGAAAGGAAGTATGGATACGTAATATGTAAAATCAATAGAAAAAATTGCTATAGACATTCCCAGATCGATATTCCTCAATGAAATTATCATCGGAATACAGTTTGATATTTGTTATTTGGTCTTAAAATGTGCGTTGTGGTTCAGTCGATATCAGCTTGTAGAGAGAAAGTCCAGTTGAATTCGTTGCATTCTTTCTTCTTCTATGTGCCCTGTCCTTTCAGGACGTAGGCGATCATGGCTTCCCTCGTCTTCCTATCCCTGGTGGCTCTTAGCACGCTTTCCCCTGTTACATCACCCAAACCCTGCTCTGCCATCCAGTAGCTCAAGACCATAAATCTAGAATATAAATGTATATAAACTAGCATGGCCACAAAATGAGGGATCGTTTTATATATTCATTATAATATAGAAATGATCCCCCCATTTTATATTCACATTATAATTTCTTATAAACATTTGGCATATATATTCTTCTTCTATGTGCCATGTCCCTTCAGGACGTAGGCGATTATGGCTTTCCACATCTCCCTTTCTCTGGTGGCTCTTATCACGCTTTCTCCTGTTTCTCCACGCAGCCCTCGTTCCGTCATCCACCGGATCAGGTCCTTCAAATATGATATCCGCTGCTGTCCCCTGTCTCTTTTTCTGTCTATCTGACCTGTTAGTATCATCTTCTCCAAGCCCTCTTTCTTCATTGCATGCCCCACGAACTTCAGCTGTCAAATCCTGATGCTCAGTATTAATTTCCTTTTCGTTTCCATCATTTCTAAGACCTCATCATTGCTCACATGCTCGATCCATGATATTCGCAGCATCCTTCTGTAGAACCACATTTCAATTGCTTCAAGTTTTTCATTCATCTTTGATGATATTGTCCAGCCTTCCCTGCCACATTGAAGAACTGACATCACATTACAATCCAGTACTCTCTTCTTTGTTTCTAAGAAAATTGTCCTGCTTCTTAATACTTTACTCAACTTCTGGAATGCTTCCTTGGCCATGCTAATTCGCCTTCGGATCTTTTTATCGCACTTTCCGTTTTCTGTTAGAACACTTCCAAGGTATTTAAATTTTTGTACCTGCTTGATTTTAGTATCCCCGACCTGTATTTGGCATATTGGACTGTCCTTTTTGCTGATGACCATGCACTCGGTTTTCGTGCAGTTTAATTGTAGTCCTTTTTTGTTACTCTCTTCAGCTATCTTCTGTACGAGGTCTTGTAGTTTCCTCCTTTAAGAAAGATAACGATTCGTCGCATATTTCTCCAGTTAAATACCACGGCAGATTGGGTTCTATAGCCTTGATTGACAACACCTGGTCAGGTGCCGCTGGTATTCGTCTTAGTGTTCTTGACAGGAGCCAAAAGAAAATCCTTAATGTGATTGATCCCGACATGGTAGTTCGACTTCAGCCACTTACCAGCTTTCCTCTGTCTCTTCTATAAATATTTTCATGGCTTCTGCTCTGATGAACTTAGGTCATTGGTGCCCACTCTACAAGAATTTACTCGGACAACCAGACTGGCAACATGGTCCCACTCTTTCACATTTAGATCAACCAAATGCAGGCGACAATTCTACTCCATCAGCTTCTTCTCTCACACTTCCTGCCTGTGGAACTCCCTTCCATATACGTTCTCTCCTGACGGCTTCAACCTCTAGGAATTTAAATGCATCACCCTGTAAATTTTGTTCTTTTCCTTTCTCTCTACCTTCGTAACTGTCTTCACTCTTGTGTCCCCATCCTTCTTTTGCCCTTTCTCTTTCACCCCCTGTATCCGGTTCGTTCATGTCTTCATTCTCCTCCTGCCTAAAACTTTAAATCTTTTATGTAGCCCCATAGACATCAGGGGCAATACCGACTTGCTTGGGATTATATCATTAAAAAAAACATGTCTACTACAGAAAGTGATGGCAAGCTACTGAGGGAAAATCTTCTGCCCAGTCAGCCATGTTTCGAAAGAGACATGATCACTCCATCGTGTATCACGTACGGCAATTAATTGGCTGACTTACTTTGTTATGATTAAAAAAAAGGCAAACAAACAAACAAACAAACAAACAAAGGATTACTATTTCTTTTTAAAATCATATCGCCCAAAAGAAAATAGTTTACTGCCACTGGTGCGAAGGGGGTTACATTGGTGGAAAGTTATGAGAAAGAATGATAGGTTATAGGGGGAATCAGAAAGTGGGTAAGAGAAGGATGAGAATACTGATGAGAGTGGACGGGACGGAGAAGGAGCATGAAGGATAGGAGAAAGAAAGAAAGAAAATAAGAAAGAAAGAAAGAATAAGAATCATAGGATTTATTTATAATCATATCGCCCCAAGTAAGGTATTTTACTGCCACTATTTTGCAGGGGTTACATAGGAAGAAAGCTATGAGAAAGAGTGACAGGTTATAGGGGGTGTCAGGAAGTGGGTAAGAGAAGGATGAGAATACTGATGAGAGTGGAGTAAACTGAGAAAGCCGCTTGAGAAAGAGAATGCAGGTGAGTGAGTTAGGAGCTGACTATTGACATTACAAAGGCGGAAAGTGCGAGAAAAGAAACTGATGTAGTAGAATCTGCGTTTACATTTTCTTGGTTTCACATGAAAAGAGTGGCAACTAGTTGCTAATCTTGTGGCTCGAGTAAATTCATATGTTGGGGGCACCAGGGAGTTAAGTCAATCAGAGAAGAAGCAGTAAAAGTATTTGTAGAAGAGACACAGGGAAGCCACATTTAGCCGGTGAGAAAGTGACTGTATCTGAGCTGCCAAGTCGGGGTCGATAAAAAAATAACAAATCTGATTTTCTCAACGATTTTCCCTGAAAAAAATTTGCTTAGCAAAGTTTTTTTTTTATTAAGTTTGCTTAGCGAAGTTTTATGTCAACACAAGATAAAATCGTCTTTGTTGGTGGAACTTTTTATCTTAACGTCCCTGTAACCTCTCTGAAGATGGCTCATGTGAGCCGAAAGCTTAGAACCAGCTTAATAAAAATTTATCCAAACATTGAAGAATTTTTGTCTTTATCTTCACCTGAAAGTAAAATACGATATTTAGAAAGGCTCATGATTAAACATAGTAGACACTCATTGTCTCTTATATTTAACAGTATATATATATATATATATATATATATATATATCAATGATAGACTTAGTATTTAGATAAGCAGTGCCTACCTCGAATAGAAGCAACTAAATTTTCCTTTGTGGCCCAGTATTTTCCTAATCCACTAAATCCAACAAAATTATTATAGTTTCTTTGATTATTAGGTATGAAATTCAAAATATATTTTATTCTTTTGTAGGTTTATTCCATGAAGGTCACCAGCTCCCTACTCCGAGTAATTATTGATGGTTCAATAGCATCAAATACAAATATAAGTCTACCGTCATTTAATCCGACATTATGGATATCTACCCCCACCAAAGGATAAAGTGTATTGTTAGATAGTTCGAATTTAGCGAAAAAGAACTTTTTTGCAATTACTGATAAAGTATTCAATTTTTTCCCCTCTAGAACATGATTATTATCCATTAATAATTCATTCTTAGTAGATAAAAGGCTACGGTGACATTTTAGATGTCACAAAGGGTGCATTTGATTCACCTCAAATCGCAAATTTGGTCGTAATTTTCATCCTGTTCATCCTTAGTTGGATTGTTGTCCCTAAAAATCGGTCTATATAGGGATGACGAACACATTGTCATCCCTCATAGCCCACTATACTTCTGAATAGAAAAGAAAGTCGTTAGAGCCTTTAAATTACTTGGATTTAAATGAGAAAATTCCTCCAATCTAAAAATAATCAACTTCTTAAATATTACTTTAATTTGACAAATAAAACATTTAAAGCCTATCAAAAAACAATGAAGCCACAACCTACATTAATGTTTGCCCCAACCATCCCCACCAAATAATCAAGCTGATTTCTGCCATTGTAAATTCATGACCAAGTTATCTTCAAATAGGAAAATCTTTAATGAAAATAAAATCCCTTGCGATATCACCCTAAAAAGGTGACTTTAGACAGGAATTATCCTGCATAGAATCTTCCAAAGATCCTCGATCAAAGAAACACAAAAATAGAAAAAATAAGAGTAATATGGTTCAACTCCCTTTCTGCCAATTATCTAATATTAGTATCGGTCAACATTTTCTGAAACTGATCGACAAACATTTCGTTATGTCGTACGAATAAATAACTCAACAACTGGAATAGGTTAATTGTTTTATTCCGTGAAAATAGTATTTACAAAGATTATTAGTATCCAATACAAGAATAAAGTTTAATCGTCCCAACCGTCGTAAGACGTAGTATGATCAATGGGTACTTCCGGGTCGTCACCGGAAGTCTACGACTGACTTGTCGATCGGCTACTCGGCACACTCTCTTACGTAGATGCCACCATTACTTTACATAGTAATGGAATAGTTCATTATAGCCGAATAGGCGCGGGCGTCCCAACACATTTTAACCATAACAAATCACCAAGTAAGATTTTTAATATACTAATGAAACTTTATAACAATCAACAAATTGGGGGATTTGGGCTGAATTAAATGCAACAGTGGAGACATTTAACTTATCACCGTGGCTTTTTATCCACGTAGAATTATTATTAGATAACAATGATATCCTAGAAGCCACCCTCCTGTAACTATCGAATACAAAATAAATCTCAGTTGGTGGTATAAGAAAATCCGAAAAAGCATATACCAAGCAACAATTTTACCGAATGAACAG
>JBBBDQ010001358.1:105000-305000 GCA_037127315.1 Ascarosepion bandense
AAAATTATAATGAAAAGACGAAAAGATTATAATGAAAAGAAGAAAAGATTATAATGAAAAGACGAAAAGATTATTATGAAAAGAGGGAAAGATTATAATAAAAAGAAGAAAAGATTATAATGAAAAGAAGAAAAGATTATAATGAAAAGAAGAAATGATTATAATGAAAAGAAGAAAAGATTATAATGAAAAGAAGAAAATGTTATAATGAAAAGAGGAAAAGATTATAATGAAAAGAAGAAAAGATTATAACGAAAAGAAGAAAAGATGATAATGAAAAGAAGAAAAGATTATAATGAAAAGACGATAAGATTATAATGAAAAGAGGGAAATATTGTAATGAAAAGAGGGAAAGATTATAATGAAAAGAGGGAAAAATTATAATGAAAAGAAGAAATGATTATAATCAAAAGACGAAAAGATTATAATGAAAAGAAGAAAAGATTATAATGAAAAGACGATAAGATTATAATGAAAAGAGGGAAAAATTATAATGAAAAGACGAAAAGATTATAATGAAAAGAAGAAAAGATTATAATGAAAAGACGATAAGATTATAATGAAAAGAGGGAAAAATTATAATGAAAAGACGAAAAGATTATAATGAAAAGAAGAAAAGATTATAATGAAAAGACGAAAAGATTATAATGAAAAGACGAAAAGATTATAATGAAAAGAGGGAAAGATTATATTGAAAAGACGAAAAGATTATAATGAAAAGACGAAAAGATTATAATGAAAAGACGAAAAGATTATAATGAAAAGAGGGAAAGATTATATTGAAAAGACGAAAAGATTATAATGAAAAGACGAAAAGATTATAATGAAAAGAGGGAAAGATTATAATGAAAAGACGAAAAGATTATAATGAAAGACGAAAAGATTATAATGAAAAGACGAAAAGATTATAAGGAAAAGACGAAAAGATTATAATGAAAAGAGGGAAAGATTATAATGAAAAGACGATAATATTATAATGAAAAGACGAAAAGATTATAATGAAAAGACGAAAGGATTATAATGAAAAGACGACAAGATTATAATGAAAGATGAAAATAGCTGAAAGAAATAACCAACTTGACCTGATGAAATTAATAATATATTAAACCGAATAAAAAGATGTTTTCGTTTCGCTTTTTTCTTTTGCATTCAGAAACTTTCAGCATTCTTTTTTGGAAACAGGTCTTTTTACCTCTGCTTTATTTCCAAAGTTCTTTTGTCGTCCTCTTTTGTTTTATTTTATTCTTTTTTACATTTCTTCGTTCCTATTCCTGCTTTTTTGCATTCCTATTTTCATCACAAGATATATTTTTGTTGCTTTCGCCTATTTTATTTTCAGTTTTCCTTTAATTGTCTCAACCACCGTTTACTTTTATTTTTTTTTTTCTGTTTTCTTTTTTTCCTTTATCCAATATATAAGTTGGATTGCTGTTTTCATGCAAGAAACATCGTTTTTATGTTCGACATAATGTTGAGGTGAATAACAGCATAAAAACTGAAATCTATTTCTATACTATGATCGATTTATATCTATTTCTTTATCTATCTACACACACACACACACACACACACACACACACACATATATATATATATATATATATATATATATATAAATTTTATATATATATATATGTATATAAAATGAAAAGACTTATATATATATATATATATCATCTAAGACCAAGCTGTTGTCTGTCAACCATTACAGGCAACCTCTTCTGCCTCCCATAAGCATGGACCAGATGATTCTCCCGGAGAGTAATACACTACGCCTCCTCGGACTTACCCTGTCCTCAGACCTCAAATGGAAGCACTATATTGAATCCATAGAAAAATCTACTGCTAAGAAGATTGGGTCACTATGTCGATCCAGGATGTTTTTCCACCTGAATCCATCCTGCATATATACAAGTCAACCATCCGTCCGTGCATGGAGTACTGCTGCCATTTATGGTCAGTTGCCCCTGCAGTTCTCCTCAGTGTTCTTGACAGGCTCCAAAGGAGAGTCTGTAATGTGATAGGTACTGATCTGGCGACTCGTCTGCAGCCACTTTCCCATCGTCGAAATGTGGCCTCCCTCTGTCTCTTCTATAAATACTTTCATGGCTTCTGCTCGGATGAGCTTAAGTCACTGATGCCTCCTCAACAGGTGTTTACCCGTTCAACCAGACTGGCAACTGGGTCCCACCCATTCACAGTCAGGTTAGCCAAACGCAGACGACAATTCTACTCCTGCAGCTTCCTCTCTCGCACTTCCCGCCTGTGGAACTCTCTCCCGTATTCTTGCTTTCCTGACGGCTACGACCTCCAGAAATTTAAAATCAAAGTTAATACTCACCTACTAACCACTGGCCTCTAGCTCTCTCCCCTCCCCTGTATAACCTTCCCTTTCTCTCCGCCCATGTATCTGTCATTGCACCTGCTTTCTCAGCTTTCTATTGTTCCTTTCTAACTAGCTTGTACTCCTCACTCTTTTCTAATTAATCTTTTTACATTTATGTAACCCCCTGCACATCAGTGGCGTTTCTGCCTTGCTCGGGGTGAAATGATTAAAAAAAAAAATATATATATATATATATATATGTGTGTGCAACGGGTATGAGAATATATACTTTGATCGATTCTGTCTATCTATATTTATAGATGATGAAACAACATATATATATATATATATATATATATATATATATACATTCTGTATTTGTGAAAGAGTTATTACGCGACCTACGTTTCTACCATGTGGTGTCTTCAGGCGATTTGCAATAACCGATTTTAGCATTTTCTTACCGTTCTTTTTTTTTAAGAACACTCACGTAAAGGAGATTTTTTTTGATCGCTCAGATGACGGGTAATTCTTTAAGGCGTAATTTTTAAAATTAGAAGAAATTATGACGTTTTCATCCATATTGCATGAACCTAATAGGCATCTAATTTTAGAAATTGCGCGTTCAAAAATTCTGCATTACGTGAGGATTCAAAAACATTCCTTGTTACGTGGTAGAAACCTAGGTCGCGTCGTAGTTCGTTTACAAATGAAGAATATTCAAAGGTGCTACTATATAGTTGTATAGAACACTTTTTAATACAATTTTGTACTTATTTATATTTATATATATATATATAAATATGCAACTTTCATAAGTATATATTATGTTATCGATCCTATCTATCTATCTATTTTAAATATATGTTTTGTGGCGGGTGTTGTGAAATTAACACTACAGCAGACATCGATTCCGCATTGAATCTTGGAATTAATTCCCTTCTTAAGCCATACACTATCTAGCCTCTTTTCCATTGATATAAGCATTACTGGAATAACTTTGGGTGATCATGAGCATCTGAAGTCTTGTTTCTTTCAAGAAGAATTGGCTTTTTGAAGGGGTAAAAATGTTAAAGGGACCACACCCATGGGACTTTTATTATTGAAGAGGCCGGGGAATTTTGAGCCAGGCCAAAAACTACTGCTTGATCCATGATCGTTGACGTGATCTCTTTGGTATGTTTAAGCGATCATATTTTACGAAACTCCCTTCAAAGTAGTTTTATAAATAACGGATGTGTGCGAAAACGTTATAACTAACCGTGTATACCCGACAATATTCACGGTTAATCTCTACCAAGGGGTTTCCTTTTGCGTACTTTAGTTTCCTTGCCTTAAAAAAAACAATACACTTTTTATCAAACCTCATATGTATGTATCCCTCGATACCATACGAAGAATATATAATGATATAATTTTCTATGTAGTTTTAGAAAAAGATGTAAAGCCTACATGTATTTAACAATATATATATATATATTTGTTTTAGAAAGGTGATCGTTTGTTCGAGTATTCGAGTATTAAATAACTGGATTAAAATTTAGTGGTGTCATTTTCGATAACATCAAAGTTATTTCACACTCATAAGGTAGTTATGTTATGGCAAAAGTGTAAATAATTTTTGACTTACCGTCGTGTATATATACATATATTGTCATCCGCATGCAGATCTGTTTCGCCGTATGTCAGCTCATCAGTACAGTTAAACTCCGATTGCATTTTTACCCAGGATTGAAACCCGACCGAACTGGTGTCAGTCGGCGATTCTACCCCTGGGCTATGGGCATTTTTCCAGAGTGCTCAATCAAGGTGTGAGAGCGTAAATATTGTCAACCGCAGAGAGATCTGTTTTGCCGTATCACAGCTCATCAGTACGGTTAGACTCCGATTGCTTTTTTACCCAGGATTGAAACCCGACCGAAATGGCGTCAGTCGGCGACTCTACCCTATGGGCGTTCGGTGGAAGTAGGCAGACTTTTTAGTGCATATCATTATACGCGCCCAATAGCTAGAGTGCTCTAATTCATTTCACTGACTGAGCGATGCGTACATGCCAGAGTAGCTACTGTTTATCAAAGTCTATTATTTTTCCAGAGTGCTCAATCAAGGTGTGAGAGCGTAAATATTGTCATCCGCAGACAGATGGTGTGGGAGTATTACCCACATATCAAAGGGAACTCATCCAGATTATATTTAGGCCAGGAGACAGTAATTGGGGAGGGACTAAGTCGAGTAACTGTAGTAGTAGCATTATTGCGATACTTCAAGACTTATTTTATTTGAGTGGTCTTAAAACCAAGGCGATATCATATATATATATATATACATATTTATATATTTATAACTATTTATTTCTGACTACGCACTCACAGTCTGATTGAGCACTCTGAAAGAATAGTAGATTTGAAAAAAAACAATAGCTACTCTAGCTTCTACGCATCGTTCATTTAGTAATGAATTAGAACACTCTAACTACTGGCGTATGATATATTATGCGCTAAAAGTCTGCCTCTTCTACCGAGCGCCCATAGCTCAGAGGTAGAATCGGCGACTGATGCCAAGTTTCAATCCTGGGTAAAGCAACGGATGTTTAACCGTACTGATGAGCTGCGAAACAGATCTGTCTGCGGATGACTATATATATATATTATGTAATTAGGCATCATTTGTTCATTGATGCAAGTTTCATTAAATAATATAGACAAGTTTTATCTATTTATGTAAATTCTTTTCATCTTTGATAATGGCTTATGTAAGCCGAAATTTCAGATAGGATTAAAGAATATGCACAATATTTTGATTTTCTTCTTTCAACGATAATGCTATTAAGCTTATCAGACGATATGAAAAGAATTTACATAAAATAGACAGAACTTGTTTATATTATTTAATGAAACATGCATCAATATATATATATATATATATATATAAAGCTTTCATTACACCCGAGCAACGCCGGGCTATACTGCTAGTATATATATATATATATATATATACACTAGCAGTATATATATATATATATATATATATATATATATATATATATACACTAGCAGTATAGCCCGGCGTTGCTTGGGTGTAATGAATGCTTTAAAACTAATCCATGGTCCTGGAGCTCAGTCTCTTTGGACGTTGGCACGAAAGACTAAAAAACAATAGTTGTTTCCAGTCAAAGCGGAACCGTAGAATGAAAGAAAAATGAATGGATGTGAGTCAAATTTTTATTTCCGGTATAGATGTCAAATAAATCTTCCGTCGCAAACTGAATTTTGAAGGCTAAATAAGTCCTCTGAGTAAATGGTATCATGGCTGAGACTAAGAACTACAATTATAACTACTTGGAGCAGAACCCGAAGTAAAAACCAAAATAAAACGGCTGAAAACCTGATTTTGATCAGACCCGATAGGATACATTGATTTCCAATATCGGAGTCAAATAAGTCATCTAAGGATATACTAACTTAAGTAAGTCCATGAAAACATCGTACCCATCGGGAGTAAAATTGGAAAAAATGAGCCATATTGATGGCTGAATATCGGTTTTTGATCAGATTCGATAGAATATCGCGGGTATCGATTTCCGATATGGGGGAAAATTAGTCGTCTTAGAAGATCTACTAATGTTTGAGACTAAAAACTACAATTTAACGAAGTTAGAGCAAATTCTGCAGCAAGAACCACGATAAAAGGGCTGAAATCCTGATCTTGATCAAAACTGATCGGGTATCGTGTTATCAACTTTCAATATCAGAGGAAAATCGGAAAAAAATAAGTCGCCGATGACCTGACCGGCAGCCTAAAGAATATTTCTGTGGAGTTTGGAGAGAATCGGATAAAAATTGTGAATTCGTATAAAGGACACAGACAGAGAGACAGATAGACACACAGAAACATCTTGCCTTTTATATATTTAGATAATATTTTTATGCACAAACAGACACACATACCTGTATACAACACAAAGACAACGCTATGGTCGGATACACGCATGACTCATTTATTGCGCCGGTGACCATCAAGTGTCCCCACTAATGACAGCGTCAAGCACCGGCTTACCGGGACTTTCTCAAATAACTCACCCACGTTTACTCTCTAAGCTTATTTTTCCATTTAACGTAGATTCGACTTTCTATTGCTTAATCGAAACCAAGAAGACTCTTAAATTTGTCCTTATGCCCAACTTTAACTGCCTGAAAAATGGTAACGAATGTTCTTTAAATTTCTATAAGAATCATTTCTATCACCAGATACCAACCATCTCCTGACGAATCACAATTCATAGTACTAAAACATGAAAGCTTTTGTGTAGCGATGTAAAATATTTTTATTATATTCATATTACAATAATAATAATAATAATAATAATAATAATAATAATAATAATAATAATATATTACTCTAATTTGTATTGAGAACTTAAAAAAAAATCATACGAAGTGTAAATTTATACTCAATTTATTTTTACCCTTACTAATATATTCGAAGTCTATACGAATCTGTTCAGTTGAACTGACAAATACTTTGCATTATATATATATATATATATATATATATATATATATATATATATATATAAGGGTGTGCGCTACAACCCGGACTATCTTTAACTTAAAATGACAACCATATTAAGTATGTCATTTTTTTCTTGTTTCAGATTTGTGGGATAACAATCAGTTGAATTAAAAACATATTAATCAAAATCCAGTGAACTTGAGCGCCGTACTGAAATTATTGTGGCCCTACGTAGTGGCCGCACACCTAAAGAGATTGTTGAGATTTTTTCATTTCCCAAAATCGACTGTGTACAACATTGCACAGATCTTCACTGAGTCTGGTGAGGCTGGAGGTGAGTCCCTTACCCCTCAAAGAAAAACACAGGACCGATCCGAGTTTTGCGAGAGGAACAAGGACTTCCTGGAGCAGATTCGGGTCCTTATCGATGAAGACCGGAGCTCGTCCATGCAGACGTTGGCAACAAGGCTCAGTGTGCATAGGACAACTGTTCAGGTAGCTGCGGGGATGCCATGGCTCTTCCAACATGACGGTGCTCCTGCTCATGCGTCCAGTTTGGTTCGGGCTTGACGTGACGAGAATCTGGACATATTTTTGTCAAAGGAGTCCTGACCCCCTAGTAGCCCAGACCTTGCGACAATAACATATGAGGTGTACTTGAGAGACAGTCCAACAAACGTGCACGCAATACTATCGGCTCTCTGCGGACTGCCATCATCGAAGACATGGCCAAAATGTCCAGGGAACAGGTAACTAGCGCCAGTAGAACGTTTCGACCTCGTGTGCAGGCTGTGATTGAAGCTGGAGGGGGCGGGATTGAATCATATGGCAGAGGAGAGATCATACAACAATATAAATTCGTCATGTAAATACTTGTCATTCTGAATAAACACAATTTTTTTTTTCTTAAATAAATTGCAAATATTATCTCTGCTTCTTTTTAATAAAATCCGTTCATACTCACGAATGATATTTCGCGTATTACAATTGAGAAAAATTTCAGAAATGAGCTGTAAAATTTTAACAGATGTTAAAATTCATTTCTCAAGGTACCCATGTACTTTCAACCTCTTTCCGAGGTCATCTTTAAGGGTGTGAGCTATGGTAACAAAAATAACCGCAAAACTGTGTTGCTAAAAATTACTGTAATTTCTTTTTTTTTTTGCTTCAAATATAACGGTTGACAAATTTTCTAGCGTTCATTATAATGTGAAAATTATCCAAAATGGAAATTTTTTATATGTTGTAATGTCATGGTCATGCACGTGTTAAAGCATAAAAAAACTGTTCTTTTCACAAACATTTTAGAACATTACTACAATATTCATAGCTGATGCTATTAATTGACGGCTTAAGTGTTTTAATGAATATTGCCTCGAGGAATATGTAGTTTGGTTTTGTTGTTTTCTTGGTGTCTACATTCACAATATAAAAACATAATGATCGATAATACAACGACCTACACCAATTGTAATACGCGGAAGATTATCCGTATGTATGAAAGGATTTTATTAAAAATAAGCAAACGTAATGTTTGCAAATTACTTAATTTGGCACACACATACGTACATATATATATATATATATATATAGATAGATAGATAGATAGATAGATAGATAGATAGATAGATAGATAGATAGATACTGCAGTATAGCCCGGCGTTGCTCGGGAGTAATGAAAGCTTTAAAACTAATCCATGGTCCTGGAACTCAGACACTTTGGACGTTGGCACGAAAGACTAAAAAGCAAGAGTTATTTCCAGTTAAAGCGAAACCGTAGACTGAAAAAATGAATGGATGTAAGTCAAATTTTGATTTCCTGGTATCGATATCAAATAAGTTTATTTCGTCGTAAACTGAATTGTGAAGGCTAAATAAGTCCTCTGAGTAAATGGTATCATGGCTGAGACTATGAACTACAATTATACCTATTTAGAGTCAAACCCGAAGCAAAAACTAAACTAAAAGGGCTGAAAAAATACACACATACAGGCAGATAAACAGACACACGCACAAACATCTTGCCGTTCATATATATATATATATATATATATATATATATATATATATATATTATCGATTTTCTGCACTATTGTAAGAACTGCAACCTTAAAACTTCTGATTATCGTTTCTTATGTGTTTGTCTATGAGTGTATCAAATTTGATTAAAATCGGACCACTCCTTCTATTACCCGATTTTTTCGATTATCGAATTCCGATATTTATCGGTGGTGCCTCGACACAAAACCTAGCTAAGAATACTCGCAGACACTTAGAGTACAACTGTGTAAAATTTCAAGAAAATCGGTTAAGCCGTTTCTGAGTCTATAGGCAACGGACACACACACAGACACACACACACATTCACACAGACAAAGTTCCATTTATAAATAAATTTATATATATGAGAAAAAATTTTACCAGGAAATAACGTGTCTGGCTTAATATATGTATATGTATATTTATACATATATATTTAAAGCTCTCTTAGAGAGTTATCCTATCACTGTATATACAGGATACTCCTTTGGATTCTTCTTATCTACACCGCATCCTGATATATATATATTCATATATATGCGAATGTAATTAAAAAACTATCTGTACTTTCGAAGAAAGTGAAAAATATCCTAAATTGAAATTTCAAAAAATACTTAAGAAATGCAAAATAGAAAGTTTCTAATTGTTTATGCAATTTGCTATTTCTAGCAAGGCTTCTGCTCACATGAGCTTCTTTACCAAGTGCCCCCAAAACATGAATTTACTCGTGCTACGAGAGTGGCAAGTAGGTCCCACCATTTTCCCTTCAAAATAATCAAATGTAACCAGTGTTTCTACTTTATCAGTTTCTTTTCTCACGCCTTTCACCTGTGAAACGCGCTTTCATAAACACATTGTAACGATCGAAAAAACCCAATCCTGATGTGTGACGACATCAAAACGGTTACCTCATGAAACTTCAATCTCGGCAAGAACCTGCACAGTTAAAGTGACAAATTCTTTGAATTAAACCTAAACCTATTATATATATATATATATATATATATATATATATATATATATATAAACCTATCATTATTTATATATATATATATATATATATATATATATATATATATATATGAATTCAAACCGATCATTATATATATATAAATGCTAAAGTAGCTACTGTTTTTTCAAAGTCTACCATTCCTCCTGAGTGGTCAATCAGGGAATGAGAGTGAAAATAATCATCTTCACATATATTTATTGATTTAAACTTATCATTATATATATATATATATATATATATATATATATATATATATATATATTTAAACCTATCATTATATATATATATATATATATATATATTTAAACCTATCATTATATATATATATATATATATATATATATATTTAAACCTATCATTATATATATATATATATATATATATATATATATATTTAAACCTATCATTATATATATATATATATATATATATATATTTAAACCTATCATTATATATATATATATATATATATATATATATTTAAACCTATCATTATATATATATATATATATATATTTAAACCTATCATTATATATATATATATATATATATATTTAAACTTATCATTATATATATATATATATATATATATATATATATATTTAAACCTATCATTATATATATATATATATATATATATATATATATATATATATATCTATCATTATATATATATATATATATATATATTTAAACCTATCATTATATATATATATATATATTTAAACCTATCATTATATATATATATATATATATATATATATATATTTAAACCTATCATTATATATATATATATATATATATATATTTAAACCTATCATTATATATATATATATATATATATATATATTTAAACCTATCATTATATATATATATATATATATATATTTAAACCTATCATTATATATATATATATATATATATATATATATATATATATATATTTAAACCTATCATTATATATATATATATATATATATATATATATATATATATATATTTAAACCTATCATTATATATATATATATATATCTTGTGTTTTTGTTCTCCCCCACCCCCTTTTGGAGTTCATGCTCTCTCATTTGGGAGGAAAAAAAAAAAAAAAGTTTGAAATTTATATTTATTCTGTTATGCGAAGCTACTTTGGCCAAGTTATCAGCAGCCATTACAGCTCCATGCCACGTGTTGTTCTTTGAATGGGAATTTACCTAGCAGGGTATTTGGGAAAGCAAGAATTGAAGAATGAATCTTTAATTCAAATTTCCTGTGTTAAACTGTGAGGTAGTTTTCCGTTTGTTTTTTTTTTTTTTTTGTTTTTATATATATATATATCTGTGTTTTTGTTCTCCCCCACCCCCTTTTGGAGTTCATGCTTCATTTGGGGAGGAAAAAAAAAAGTTTGAAATTTATATTTATTCTGTTATGCGAAGTTACTACGTTATCAGCAGCCATTACAGCTCCATGCCACGTGTTGTTCTTTGAATGGGAATTTACCTAGCAGGGTGACTCGCTGTAGATTTTGGGAAAAGAATTGAAGAATTTGAATCTTAATTCAAATTTCCTGTGTTAAACTGTGAGGTATTTTCCGTTTGTTTTTTTTTTTGTTTTTTTTTTGTTTTTATATATATATATCTGTGTTTTTGTTCTCCCCCCACCCTTTTTGAAATTATTTGGACTTTAACTAAGTTAAAACTTAGTTAAACTCCACTTTTGTAAGTTTGTGTTTTTTTTTTTTTTTTTTTTTTTTCAAAGGATTGTTCGTGTTCGTTTGTTTTTTTTTTTTTTTAATAGGAGTAGATAGGTCACACTATCGCCCGGTCTATACTCCTCCCACGTCTATTGAACTGGAGTAGAGGCTCGTTCCTTGTTTCCTGTTTAGGATGTGGTTTCCGGTTTTCTCTTCTCTCTCTTCAGACCTTGGTACTGGTGCTTCCGTGAGTTTCCTGCGATCTGGCCGGTTGGTGGCAATGGCTCATCACTGTGAGGGTACCGGGTTGGCAGTTTCCTGGTTGCTGCTTCCGACTGGTAGTTAGGAGCCCTAACTCTTGCGTAGCGTCAAGAGCGGCTGCTCTGATCAACAGTTGTATAATATCGGGGTTCTTGTAGTGCCATGTCGCGCATGGATAGGTGTCCCTGCAAGCGCTTTCGGTGGGCAACCCTGAGGCCACACCTTGTTGCAGCCCTAGCCAGTCTCCCTCCCAGCACAGATCGTGGGTAATGACCGCCTGTATCCTCTACCCTAGGTCCCTTTCTATAAACAAAAAACATGACAAGACAAAACAGAAATGACCTTAAACCAGCTAAATCCAAACCACCTAAGCCCATTAACCTCTCCTTCACTAATATCCGAGGCATTCGTACTAACTTTGCTAGTGTAGAAGCGTTCCTGCATGAAAAGTCCCCTGACATCCTCGCGCTCTGCGAAACTAACCTCAACTCAACTATTCCCTCCTCTGACCTCTTCATCCCTGGTTATCTTCCCCTTTTAAGGAAGGATTCTACTGTCCACATGCATGGGCTGGGTGTTTATGTCAGCGAACACCTCCCCATAACTAGGGTGACTTCACTCGAATCTACTGACCACCAATACATATGTCTCCGCTTGTCTCTCCTCAGTTCGGTTAGCTACCTATTCTTCCTTTACCGTTCTCCCTCCTCTCCTGACTGCTCCCTACTAGATAGCATTGCCGACGACATAGATAAGGCTATCTCCTATCACCCATTTGCCCACATATTTGTATTTGGAGACCTCAATGCCCATCACTCTGAGTGGCTTGAAAACGCTGTTACTGATTCGGCGGGCATTCACGCCATGAACTTTGCTATTTCCCAATCCCTTACGCAAGTGGTGGACTTCCCCACTCGCTTCCCAAGCACACCCTCGGGTCATTCCTCACTGCTAGATATATGTTTCACCTCTGCGCCCGACGCCTGTCAAGTCTCGCAGCTTTGCCCTCTCGGCAACTCCGACCACGCTGTAGTCTCCCTCAGTATTTCTTTCCAATCTCACTCCCCCCAGGATCCCCCTACTCATAGAACCTCCTACCTCTACCAAAAAGCTGACTGGGATGCCTTTCGCGATTTCCTCTGCGACGTCCCTTGGGGAAAAGTGTTTGACCTATCAGTTGATGACTGTGCCTCTGAGGTCTCGTCATGGGTGAAAGCTGGCATTGATGCCTTCATACCCACCAGGAAGTATTGCTTAAAACCTCATTCCTCTCCGTGGTTCTCTCCGGCCTGCTCAGCCGCCATTGCCCACAGGAACCATTACTTCCATCTATTCCAGAGACAGCAAACTGATCACAATAGGCGCCTGTTCACATCCGCTCGCAGTGAGTGCAAGAGAACCCTAAATGACGCCAAACAGTTGTTTGTGGAGAGAATGCGACAGCACATAGCTGACCGCAAGTTCGGCTCCAAGGACTATTGGAGGATTTGTAAACGAGTGCTCAACAATAGGAAATCCTCAATACCTCCTTTAATCCATGGATTTGACGTTCTCACGTCATCTGCTGAGAAAGCTGAGTGCTTTGCCCGCAGATTCTCATCCAACTCCACACTCGACTCGTCCGGAGTGCACCCACCCGACTTCCCTATTAGAACTGAGGCCAAACTGCATGACGTGTATATTACCCCGACAATAGTATCCAGAGTAATTTCAAAACTCGACCCCCATAAGGCGTGTGGAGACGATGGAATCCCGGTGATAGTCCTTAAGAGGTGTGCCCCTGAACTTTCCCCTGTCCTCTCTAAACTGTTTAACTACTGCCTTTCTGCTTCCTGCTTTCCTGCATGCTGGAAATTCTCCTCAGTCGTTCCTGTCTTTAAGAACTGTGGTGAACCCTCGGACCCATCCAACTATCGCCCTATCAGTCTTCTACCAATATTCGGGAAAGTGTTCGAGTCTATAATAAATGCTGAAATAGTTCATCATCTCACCGCCCACAAACTGTTCTCCGACAGGCAATATGGATTCCGATTTGACAGGTCCACAGCCGACCTGCTAACTACTGTAACGGAGTACATGCTACAGGCCCTTGATGAGTCTGACGAGGCTCGCGCGGTTGCTCTGGATATCTCCAAGGCTTTCGACAGGGTTTGGCACCCTGGCCTCCTATGCAAACTACGCGGTTATGGTATTACCGGTCGCCTGCTTGACCTAATCCAATCTTTCTTAAATAACCGCAAAATGAAGGTCGTTCTGAATGGGCGTGCCTCTTCGTCCTACAGCACGAATGCTGGTGTCCCACAAGGCTCTATCCTGGGCCCAACGCTCTTCCTTATTTTCATCAACGACCTCCCAGATGAGATCAGGTCCCAAGTAGGCATCTACGCAGATGACACTACAATATACTCCCGCTCCAGTAAGAAACCTGTCGTGGCGGACAGACATAATCTCGCTGCTGACCTTGAGCGGGATCTACACTCTGTGGTGAACTGGGGCAAGAAGTGGCTTGTCAACTTCAATTCCTCTAAGACCAAGCTGTTGTCTGTCAACCATTACAGGCAACCTCTTCTGCCTCCCATAAGCATGGACCAGATGATTCTCCCGGAGAGTAATACACTACGCCTCCTCGGACTTACCCTGTCCTCAGACCTCAAATGGAAGCACTATATTGAATCCATAGCAAAATCTACTGCTAAGAAGATTGGGTCACTATGTCGATCCAGGATGTTTTTTCCACCTGAATCCATCCTGCATATATACAAGTCAACCATCCGTCCGTGCATGGAGTACTGCTGCCATTTATGGTCAGGTGCCCCTGCCGTTCTCCTCAGTGTTCTTGACAAGCTCCAAAGGAGAGTCTGTAATGTGATAGGTACTGATCTGGCGACTCGTCTGCAGCCACTTTCCCATCGTCGAAATGTGGCCTCCCTCTGTCTCTTCTATAAATACTTTCATGGCTTCTGCTCGGATGAGCTTAAGTCACTGATGCCTCCTCAACAGGTGTTTACCCGTTCAACCAGACTGGCAACTGGGTCCCACCCATTCACAGTCAGGTTAGCCAAACGCAGACGACAATTCTACTCCTGCAACTTCCTCTCTCGCACTTCCCGCCTGTGGAACTCACTCCCGTATTCTTGCTTTCCTGACGGCTACGACCTCCAGAAATTTAAAAGCAAAGTTAATACTCACCTACTAACCACTGGCCTCTAGCTCTCTCTCCCCTCCCCTGTATAACCTTCCCTTTCTCTCCGCCCATGTACCTGTCATTGCACCTGCTTTCTCAGTTTTCTATTGTTCCTTTCTAACTAGCTTGTACTCCTCACTCTTTTCTAATTAATCTTTCTACATTTATGTAACCCCCTGCACATCAGTGGCGTTTCTGCCTTGCTCGGGGTGAAATGATTAAAAAAAAAAAAAAAAAAAAAAAAAATATATATATATATATATATATATATATATATATTTAAACCTATCATTATATATAGACATATATACCTATCTTTTTAACATCGATAAACGTTACAGGTCATTTCTGACATCTCTCAATTATAATACGTGAAAAATTATTCGTAAGCATGAACGGATTTGCAGGGGGCTACATAAAATTGAAGATATTAGAAAAGAGAAAACCGGAAACCGCATCCTAAACAGGAAACAAAGGATGAGCCTCTTCACCTGTTCAATAGACGTGGGTGGAGTGTGAACCGGGCGATAGTTTAGTCCATCTACTCCAATTGAAAAAAAAAAAAGAGTGAGAAGATTGAAAAAGAGAAAACCGGAAACCTCATCCTAAACAGGAAACAAGGCATGAGCCTCTTCACCTGTTCAATAGACGTGGGTGGAGTGTGAATAGACTGGACCATATCCATTACAGGGTAGGATAGGATGAGTCTCTGCAACAAAAAACATAAATGTTAGAAGAGAGGGGGTGAAACGGTCGGTAATTTCGGACTAGGACACCGCAATATCCGTGGTGAAAAATATGTCCAGTTGTGGACAGCGAATCCCCAGATAATAACCAGCATCTGGTCCCAAGTGCACCAAAAATACTATGTATATGGAGACGTCAAGGATGAAAAATTCAGCACCAAATTGATTATATTACTATCAACAAAGTTATTAATTCGTTTCTTCCTTCCAGTTATGGGTTAAATAATATAATCTATCTCTTCTCCCTTCAGCTATGAGTTAAATAACAGGACAGATTGGATTCTATAGCCGTCGCTTTGGCAACCAGTCTACCTCAGAAAGCAATGGCAACCTACTGCGGGATAATCTTCTGCCAAGTCACTCATGTATCGAAAGAGACATGATCGCCCAAACGTATCTTGTATGGCACTTAACTGACTGACTGAATGTAATAGTTGGAAAAATAATTAAAACTTATACTGGGCATAAAGTGGGGGGTTGGTTTTCTGTTGTTATGAAGTAATAAACTTATCCCCCACTAATTATACTTAATATAATATTGTAATATAATCGCTTCTACCTTCAGCTATGGGTTAAATAACAGGGCAGATTGGATTCTATAGTCTTCGCTTTGGCAACCAGTCTACCTCAGAAAGCCATGGCAACCTACTGCGGGATAATCTTCTGCCCAGTCAGTAATGCCACTTTCGAGACATGATCGCCCAAATATATATCACGTATGGCACTTAACTGACTGACTGCATATAATAGTTGGAAACATAATTAAAACTTATACTGGGCATAAAGTGGGGGATCGGTTTTCTATTGTTATGAAGTAATAAACTGATCCCCCACTAATTATACTTATTATAATATTGTAATATAATCTATCTCTTCTATCTCCAGCTATGGGTTAAATAGCAGGGAAGATTGGATTCTGTAGCTTTGGCTGGCAACCAGTCTACTGCAGAAAGTAATGGCAACCTGCTGCGGGATAATCTTCTGCCCAGTCAGTCATGTCTTTTTCGAGACATGATCGCCCAAACATGTATCATGTATGACACTTAATTGACTGACTGATTTGGCAGTTTTTTCATTTGTGTGCACGATTCGTTAATGTACTTTTCTCAAGGATACAACATTTATAAACAATCAACTGTAACTACAGCTTCTACTTACAGCTTATTTTCTCGCATTTGTTCCCCGTGCGAACCCATTTCATATACTTGCTTCTCTGATAGTTACAGTCTACAAGAGTTTAAATACAGCATCAACTGCCATCTCTTATCTCCTTGACTTTTATCTTTTCCCCGACACTCACTGTATCTTGTTTTCACCCTTTCCGCTCTACTCTCACGCAGCTCTCTTCACACCAGTGTTTACCTTCTTCTCTCCCCGTTCTACGACACCCTGATGACCTGTTCTTTGTTTTCTTCACTATTCTTCTATGTAACCCCCTGCGCACAGGTGGCCTTAATTCCTTCGTTGGGATGAAAGGATTATAAAAAAAAAAATAATTTAACGGATTCTGCTCTGATAAGCTTCTTTCTATGGTACCCCGAATATATGAATTTACTCGTGCTACAAGATTCTCATCTAGGTTCCACCCATTTGCTCTCAACATAGTCAAATGTAATCGCTGTCCTGGGCATGAGAGCAAACTGCATCCGGCAGCAAGGCCTCTGATTGGGAGCTTGTGAGGAGCATGTCACCAACTCTTAATTGCTGTTGTTCCTAGGCCCAACCTGACCCGGGGTAGTAGAACTTGTTAGGGTCCCAAATATGGGCAAATAGTACAATTAATTCATCCTGTGGAACTCTCTCCCATATTCTTGTTTTCCTGACGTCTACAACCTCCAGAAATTTAAATGCAATGTCAATACTCATCTATTAACCACTGGACTCTAGCTCTCTCCCCACCCCCGTATATCCTTCCCTTTCTCTCCACCTATGTATCTGTCATCGCACCTGCATTCTCAGCTTTCTATTGTTCCTTTCTAACTAGTTTGTACCTCTCACTCTTTTATAATTAATCTTTTTACAGTTATGTAGCCCCCCGCTCATCAGTGGCGTTTCTGCCTTGCTCGGGGTGAAATGATTAAAAAAATATATATATTTATACTTTGAGGCAAATTCTATGAAAAGCAACATACATTTTGTGTCGATTAAATAGGCGCCTTTTCCAAATCATGAACAATTTTTTCTCAGACAAGATGGAAATTCATACAGAAATTGGCCCAAAATCATTTCAGAAGAAATATACAGGAATATTTTTCTCACAGATATACTACTGTGCAATGCAGTAAAGCCACTAAGTTTCCTGGGTATGGCAATAAACTGCATCCGGCAGCAAGGCCTCTGATTGGGAACTTGTGAGGAGCATGTCACCACCTCTTAATTGCTGTTGTTCCCAGGTCCAACCTGACCCGGGGTAGTAAGACTTGTTAGGGTCCCATATATGGGCAAATAGTTTATCCTCAAACTGGGGTCAAAACAGTATGAAAGTATATAAATAGACTCTTTATAGAAATATATACATAAAAATAGACTTTTATAACAAAAAATATACCTCTTTGAAGGAAAAAAAAATACCAACAATACATTTTTGAAGAAAAATTATTATCATGACACATTTTTGAAACAAAAAAATTATTCTCAGAAAAACATTTCTTAATACAAATCTAGAAGACATTTTCAGTTTTTGAAAATCAAATAAGAAAAAAAGAAACAAAAAAAAAACATTTTCATTCAAATCTGACTAAATCAACCTTCTCTCTATAACCGAACAGTAAAATCAAACCTTAAAACTGTATATTTTTTTTTAATCGTGTCGCCCCAAGCAAGGTATTTTACTGCCACTGTTGTGCATGGGGTTACATAGGAGGAATGCTATGAAGAGTGAGAGGTTTCAGAGGGTATCAGGAAGAGAGTAGGAGAGGGAAGAGATTATTGCTGAGAGTGGGGTGGACGAAGAGGATAGTTACGAGGAGTGAGACGTTGCAGGGGGTGTCAGGAAGAGAGTAGGAGAGGGAAGAGAGTACTGATGAGAGTGGGGTGGATGTAGAAGAGCATAAGAGAGAGGATGTAAGTTAGTGAGACAGGAGATGACTATTGACTGTACATTTAAATTCTTGGAGATTGTAACTGTCAGGAAAGCAAGTATGCGGAAGAGAATTCCACAGGCGGGAAGTGCGAGAAAAGAAGCTGATGGAGTAGAATTTGCGGTTACAATTTATTGGCTTCACAGTAAAAGGGTGGGACCTAGTTGTTAATCTTGTGGCTCGAGGAAAATCGTATATAGGCGGTACTAGTGATCTAAGTTCATCGGAGTAGGAGCTCTGAAAGTATTTGTAGAAGAGACACAGGGAAACCACACTGTGTCGGTGAGAAAGCGATTGTATCTGAGCTGCCAAGTCGGGATCGATCACATTACAGATTTTCCGTTGGATTCGGTCGAGGACACCTAAGTGGATAGCAGAAGCACCGGACCAGTTAGGGCAGTAATACTCAATGCACTGGCGGATGGTAGACTTGTATATGTGCAGGCTTGTTTGGGACTGGAAAAATTTCCTGGCCCTACACAGAGAACCAACTTTCTTAGCAGCGGATTTAGCTATGGATTCTATATAGTTATTCCACTTGAGGTCTGGTGTGAGAGTTAACCTGAGGAGGCACAGTGTTTCGCTTTCAGGGAGAGAAGCCTGATCCATGTTAATGGGCGGGAGGAACGATTAGACCTCACAGATGTTGATATGTCGTTAAACAAAACTCAAAATCAAACTCAAACGCCACTTCTACTTTAACAGTTTATTTTCTCGCACTTTCATTCTGTGGAACTCCCTTCTGTATATTTGCTTCCCTGATAGCTGAAATCTTCAAAAGATTGAAGGCAATGCCAACGGACATCTACCTCCCTAGATCCCAATAACCTCCCAAAATTCCACATAATTGCCTAAATCCTAAATACCTATCATATTTCTTTCAGCATACTCTGTCCGCTGTTTTTTCTCTGTAACCCATTGCACACCAATGATAGTCCTGCTTTGTTAGGTGGAAAATATTAAAAAACAAAATTTAAAGATGTGATAACATTTTGTCTCTCAACGGGTTTTGCAGAAGCTGATACTGCGAATATCATGGACCGAGCATGTGAGCAATGAGGAAGTTTTCGATAAAATGGCAACGAAAAGAAAATTAATATTGATCATCAGGAAGAGACAACTGAAGTTCCTGGGACATTCAATGAGGAAGGAGGGCTTGGAGAACGTGATACTGACAGGCCAGATAGAGAGGAAAAGAGACAGGAGAAAGCAGCTGATAATATATCTGAAGGACCTGATTAGGTGGATGACAGAACGAGGGTTGGGTGGTGTTACAGGAGAAAGTGTGCTAAAAGATACCATGGATAGGGAGACGTGGAATGCCATGATCGCCGACATCCTGAAAGGACAGGGCACATAGAAGAAGAAGATATATGCCAACTGTTAATAAGAAATTATGATGTGGGTATAAAATGGGGGATCAATTCTTTATTATAATCAATATATAAACTGATCCCTCATTTTGTGGTTATGCTAGTTTTTATGCATTTAATTTTTAGATTTATGGGCTTGAGAAACAGGAGAAAGCGTGCTAAGAGCCACCAGGCTTAGGGAGATGTGGAAAACCATGATTGCCTACGTCTAGAAAGGACAGGGCACATAGAAGAATAAAAAGAAGGTACAAATTTACTTTATTTATGCTCAAAAAGTCTTTTTACAATACCTCATTTTGTAGTCATCTTTTTTTTATTCAGAATAAAAGAATAATTGAGTAGTAGATTCATTAATTCAATTATTCCGTATATTAAAAAAAACTCTGCATAGTCAAACACTAGTACAAGCCATTTTTAGTTGCCTTTGACAAAATCTCACGGAGAATCTGTAATGAGATCGATCCCGACTCTTCAGCTCGAATACAGTCACTTTCTCACCGGCACAGTGTGGCTTCCCTGTGTCTCTTCTACAAATACTTTCACGACTTCTGGTCTGATAAACTTAGCTCACTGTTACCCCTATATATGAATTTACTCGAGCAACAAGATTATCAACTAGATCCCAACCTTTTACTGTGAAACCAATAAATTGTAAATGCAAATTCTACTCTAAAAGCTGCTTTTCTCGCACTTCTCGCCTGTGGAATTCCCTTCCATTTATTTGCTTCCGCGACAGCTACAATCTCCAAGAATTTAAACGGAAAGTCAATAGTCATCTCCTATCTCACTGACTTACATCCTCTCTATCATGCTCCTTTCTCCATCCACTCCCCTATCATCAGTATTCTCATCCTTCTCTTAACCACTTCCTGACACCCCCTATAACCTGTCAATATTTCTCATTACTTTCCTCCTATGTAACCCCTGCAAAACTGTGGCAGTAAAATGCCTTGCTTGGGGCGATATGATTATAAAAAATATTTTTCTATGCTATTATAATGTGGATATAAAGTGGGGTCAATTCTACATTACAATTACTATATAAACTGATCCCTCACTTTATGGATACATACATCTATCTTTACCCACTTCCTGACACCCCTATAACCTGTCACTCTTTCTCATAACTTTCCTCCTATGACTGCACAACAGTGGCAGTAAAATGTCTTGCTTGGGGAGATATGATTATAAAATTTTTTTCTATACTATTATAATGTGGGTATAAAGTGGGGGATCAATTCTACATTAAAATTACTATATAGATTGATCCCTCACTTTATGGTAATTTATTGCTTGGGTCGATATGATTATAAAGAAAAAAAAACTTTTCCAAGACTTATTAAAAACAATATTTTTCGAAAAGAATGTTCCTGGCAAAGACAATTACAATCACTTGGCTTTTTTTTAGTGTTATATTAAATCTTTAAGGACATTTCGATCATGTAATTATGAGTTTTCCATGTTAAGACTGATAATATTCTCACACTGAATAACTCAAAATTATTCTGAAATCTCCGATATAAGAATTCAGATGCAAGAACAAATAATTCAAATCCCCTGATGAGAATTACACAATCAAAAGGCATTTTTTTAATCGTATCACCCCGAGAAAGGCGGTAATGCCACTGCTGTGCAGGGGGCTACATAAGAGTAAAAGAGATTAAGTAGAAGAGAGTGAGGAGGAAGACGAATCAGTTAGAAAGGAGCAAGAGAAGGATGGGAATACAGGTGTGATGACAGTTGCAAATGTGGAGAGAAAGGAAAGGATATACGGGTTTGGTAAAAGAACTAGAGTCAAGTGGTTAATAGATGGGTATTGACATTGCATTTAAATTCCTGGAGGTTGTGGCCGTCAGGAAAGCAAGAATATGGAAGCGACTTCCACAGGCGGAAATTGCGAGAGAAGCTGCAGGAGGAGAATTGTCATCTGCATTTGGTTAATCTAATTTTTTTTTTTTAATTGTATCACCCCGAGTGAGGCGGTAATGCCACTGATGTGCAGGGGGCTACATAAGAGTAAAACGATTAAGTAGAAGAGAGTGAAGAGGAAGACGAACCAGTTAGAAAGGAGCAAGAGAAGGATGGGAAAACAGGTGTGATGACAGTTGCAAAGGTGAAGAGAAAGGAAAGGATATACGGGGTGGTGAAAGAACTAGAGTCAAGTGGTTAATAGATGAGTATTGACATTGCATTTAAATTCCTGGAGGTTGTGGCCGTCAGGAAAGCAAGAATATGGAAGCGAGTTGTGGTGACATAACATAAATATGTGTTTTAAAAAATCATTATTATCAATTTTGAAGTTTAAAATTTCTCCATTGATTTTTCACTCATGTCGAAACATTGATATTTGACTTTCTGAATGAAAAAAAATATTGTTGTTTATATACAACAGCATGGTAACATGTAAATCTTTTCTTTTTAAAAGTTTTAATTAAAATATTGGAATACTTCCAGTGAAAGAATTCAACAGATTGAGTGAAAGGCTGATTGTTTCATTAATGGCATGTAACTCCTGAACACAAAATCCTGTTGATCAATATTCTTATACAAATTTTCAAGTGAGGATTTTGTTTTTTATAGACACTGTGCCAACACATCATTTTGGCAAATTTTGCACAGAAGCAGACATTTTATTTGTTATACTTGGTTTTGGCTAAGGACCACGAATTCAACAGGAATTTGAACTAAGACAGCTGAGATCGAATTTTAGTTGAATTCGTTGCATTCACCTAAGCGCAAATATCTTTGGGGAAGGTATTAGTCCGTTTCTTTTCTCCATCTGTGGATTAAATAACAGGACAGATTGGGTTCTATAGCCTTGATTGGTAACCAGTCTACTGTAGAAAGTAGTTGCAACTTACCGCAGGAAATCTTTTGCCCAGTAAGTCACGCCTCTTTCGGGACATGATTGCTCAAATGTGTATCAAGTATTGCAATGAATTGATAGACTGAATACACTTTATGGCAAATGATCAAATACTCATGGTGCATTTCTGCTTCGTACTTTACTACTAATTACCACCGTTTAATAGTCAGATACAGACTTTGAGGTTTTACGCGCCCGATCGACTCAGTCAATTAAAAACTTAATTGGGCAATTAAAGTTTATTTTTTTATTCGTCCGCAGTCGATTAAAAATCTTGCAATGAAACGTGTCCCTTTAAATATAGAAAAAGGTAATCTAATTCCTTTTACAATCCAAAAGTATGACATTGAAAAATTCAACCAAGTTACTTAGAATGACCTACAATGACATTATTGAACTCTTTGGTCTTATGCATGACACCTGATTTATATCGAAATGTGTGACTAAACAAAAGACAGTGACATCCCGCAATCATCAAAACAAAATGTATTAAATGAAATTTAGATTGACAGGCTCCTGTCTCACTTTTATCGTCCCGAGCAGTGTATTTGTTTAATTAACGCTTCCAGAGTGGAGCCAAATGGTCTTTGACGCCCAGATTAAAAACGCACACAGATTTTCAGAAACTCATTTGGAAAGATATTATCCTTGATTCAACAAATGTATTTCCTCTCCGCTTACGAAAAGTAAGAACGAACATTTGAAAGAAAGAAAAAAAAATACGCCTACTTCTTTCAACCACGCACCGAAAAACAAATTATACAAGTAATTATTTTTTTATAGAAACTCATAGAGAAAATTAGATTTGTTATTTTTCATCATCTGAGATGGATGGTGTAGTCGAACAGAAAGAAAATACGAACTTAGGTACCTCCACTCAATTGCTAAAAAAAAAAAATCAGCATATCATGATGTTAAAAGGGCTCAACCTAAATAAAAACAAAGTTTTATCATCAAAATATTTATGCTGTTATTAAGAGGTATGATCAAATTTTGTTGTTATTGTTTTTTAAAAATTTTTAAATTCTTTCTAACACGTACCAAATTTTAATTAAAATTTCATTTGTTGTTTTCCGTCACCGATTCACGCCATGTTTACGTAAGGTGACTATTAAGAAAATGGAGTCGGTCGAGTAAAATGATTTTGGGACGAGTAAATTTTCCCTCGCTCTCGTCCGCCGGTCGAGTGAGTTCTTGTTCAAATCTCAAAGGCTGGACAGATATAAAAGGACTTTCACAAACACTGATGTTGTTTCGAAGGATTGCTTTTGTACTGGCCAGTGGGGGTGCAGGAAGAAATAATAAGGTAGGTTTAACCAGTGTATTAGAATAACAGAACATATCTACAAATACGAGGGTTAGTTGTGGGCTGTTTGGACCAGGAAGAAAGACATAGAAACAAGACGGTAGGTTCAAACAGTGTATTAGTGTGGTGATACCGACCGAGCAAAAACGAGGGACCAGAAGTTTGCACTCTCACGAACAGAAAGCAAATGACCAAAACTCGAAACAGATGTTCCGGTTGAAAACTAAAAATCAATTAAATATTAAATTCCAGTACGCTAGCCTACGCGAATTTTATTTATCGGCCAATGGGAAGCCCAGAATCAAATACAAGTGTGAATTCCCAAATGATCTGCTGCGATCCAAAAAAAGTTGTAAAAAACCGATAAAGAAAGCATCGACAGACAGAAAGACAGACTCGAGAGAGACGAGTGTAATTAGTATCTGCCTTGACCAAGTCAAGTGGCTTACTATGCTCGCCTCCCTTACCTATCATTTCCTTCTTTGCTGTTTCAAAACTACCGACTGACCTAAGGAATGGATACATCAAAGACATTCCTTACTTACAACGCTCCCACATTCTAAGCATTAATTCTCTTTTCAGCATTTATTGCCATGAACATTTAACGTCCGTTGGACCCATATTTAAAGGGTTACTTTAATTGTAAAACCTTAAGTGATATGTGTATATATAAAACATTATTTCTTAACTCAATTTGCTTTTCTTAATTTATAATCTTTTTATGACTTACAGTGGGCTATCTACAACGAGGCCAAATTCCGTTAATCTTCAACAATATACAACTACCCTTCAAAAGAACGGACCTCCCCACTATATTAAAATAACAGAACATATATACAAATACGAGGGTTAGTTGTGGCCTCTTTGGGACAGGAAGACAGACATAGAAACAAGAAGGTAGGTTCAAACAGTGTATTAGAATAACAGAACATATATACAAATACGAGGGTTAGTTGTGGCCTCTTTGGGACAGGAAGACAGACATAGAAACAAGAAGGTAGGTTCAAACAGTGTATTAGAATAACAGAATATATATACAAATCCGAGGGTTAGTTGTGGCCTCTTTGGGACAGGAAGAAAGACATAGAAACAAGAAGGTAGGTTCAAACAGTGTATTAGAATAACAGAACATATATACAAATACGAGGGTTAGTTGTGGCCTCTTTGGGACAGGAAGACAGACATAGAAACAAGAAGGTAGGTTCAAACAGTGTATTCTAATAACAGAACATATATACAAATACGAGGGTTAGTTGTGGCCTCTTTGGGACAGGAAGACAGACATAGAAACGAGAAGGTAGGTTCAAACAGTGTATTCTAGTAACAGAACATATATACAAATACGAGGGTTAGTTGTGGCCTCTTTGGGACAGGAAGACAGACATAGAAACAAGAAGGTAGGTTCAAACAGTGTATTCTAATAACAGAACATATATACAAATACGAGGGTTAGTTGTGGCCTCTTTGGGACAGGAAGACAGACATAGAAACAATAACGTAGGTTCAAACAGTGTATTCTAATAACAGAACATATATACAAATACGAGGGTTAGTTGTGGCCTCTTTGGGACAGGAAGACAGACATAGAAACAAGAAGGTAGGTTCAAACAGTGTATTAGAATAACAGAACATATATACAAATACGAGGGTTAGTTGTGGCCTCTTTGGGACAGGAAGACAGACATAGAAACAAGAAGGTAGGTTCAAACAGTGTATTAGAATAACAGAATATATATACAAATCCGAGGGTTAATTGTGGGCTGTTAAGGACCAGGAAGAAAGACCCGGAAACAAGAGGGTAGGTTTAAACAGTGCATTAGAATAACAGAACAAAGAATAGAAGCACCCGAAATGTGGTTATACAGAAACATACTGAATATAAAGTGGGGGATCAGTTCCATATTACAATCAATATATAAACTGACCCCTTACTTTATGGTCATAGCAGTTTCTATACATTTATATTCCTGAGATCCAAAATACGAGGATTAGTTGTGGCCTCTTTGGGACAGGAAGAAAGACACGGAAAAAAGGTAGGTTTTAAACAGTGCAATTAGAATAACCGAACATATACGAATACGAGTGTTAGTAGTCAACAGATAGAAGTGTTTGTCCGAACTATCTCGTTACGCTGTATCTCGACTGACACTCCGGAAGTCACGCAGGTTAGTTTTTATTGACGGAGGAAGAGTCCATTCCTATAGATAGGGCACCATAACAATAACAATTGTTATTTTAATTCCTGTTCAGATTTTTTTTTTTGTTTTTTTTTTGTTAATTCACCCCAACATATTATTCATCTCAAAATAAAAAGAATTCATACTTACTAAAATTCGCACTAAATTCTCCCAGAGCGAGGCTTTTCCTTTGCATTTAGATTGGGTTGACCTTTGCAATCGGCCCAAATATACGCAACATAGATGGGGTATCTGTAAGTGTCGTGAAAACGTTTGCGCTCTCGCCCTGATAAACAAGACGAAAATAGATTTTAATTTTTTCTTATACTTTTAAGAAAAGCATTTAAAGTTCCTCGAATAATATCGGCATTTACTATATGTGATTAACTCCCTGATTTTTAGAAAATGTCTTTGAAAGTTTTTTGAGAGACGGAGCGATAATCACCTATTTGAATTGTTGTGGCCTGTTAGGGACAGGAAGAAAGACACGGAAAACGGGAAGGTAGGTTTAACCCGTGTATTAGAATAACAGATCATATATACAAATACGAGTGTTAGTAGACAACAGGTAGAAGTGTTCGTGCGAACTGTCTAGTAACGCTGTATGTTGACTGCCTCACGACTGCCTCTAGACTGCCACTTGACTGCGTCCCCGGACGTCACGCAGGTTAGTTTTTTATTGATGGAGAAAGAGTCCATTCCTATATAAAGGGCATCACAAAAGCCTTTAATCGTCGTTTTTACTCATTCTGATCTTGGGGAAAACGAAATATACGAATCTTATTTTGTTCATCATAGTTACCGTGTCAATGTGTAACACAGAACTTTCTGACTATTTCCATAAGGATTTAGTGGTACTGAATAAATATTAACTGGGCGATTGTTTTATAAAAGTTACAAAAAAAAGATGAATGCGATAGTTGGATCAAGTGACTTGACCTAAAGGGTTGTAGATTCATTACCTGGCAGCTTGACTGTTGAAAAAAATTGAATATTGAGTTAAATGAAGATAACTGAGACATCTTGAAGCGACATGAATCATGGAACGAGAACAATTATGACCAGTGAACAAATTAAAGAATTCAATTTAAAATTCTAATCACCTGACGAAGATGGAAACATAAAAGGTCCGTAGCGCCATGAATATGGCTACAAAGATGAGGATAACAATTTGAACAATGTCAATTATGTAATTAATGAAGTCATAGATTTAACAGGTTTTTGTTTCTCTTTTTCTGTATTTTTTATCATCATGCATCTTGGCTTAGAAAAGTAATATTTCTTTTAAGAAAGGAGATACTGAGAAGAATACAGGGCGCAGATTTACATTTTTGATATGATTACGCAGCGTTCAGAAGACGGAAAGTACGACACAGAGATCCGATGGCGAATTGGCATGGCGTTCCAGAAGCTGAGTAGAGTATTAAGAGACAGGAAAATTTCGCTAGAAACAAAGAAGGGAAGCAGCCGAAATGTGGTTCTACAGAAACATACTGAATATAAAGCGGGGGATCAGTTCCATATTACAATCAATATATAAACTGAACCCTTATTTTGTGGCCACATCAATTTCTATGCATTTATATTCCTGACATCCAAAAGCACATGGATCCATTCCAGCAGCTGAGTATTAACACACAGGTAACTTTCACTAGAAACAAAGAAGAGAATATCAGATTGCTGTGTGATATCAGTTCTTCAATATGGCAGTGAATGCTGGACAAGAACATCAAAGGTGAAGGAAAAACTTGAAGCAGCCGAAATGTGTTTGTACAGAAGCATACTGGTTATGAAGTGGGGGATCAGTTCCATATTAAAATCAATCTATAAACTGAACCCTCATTTTATGGTCAGAGCAGTTTCTATACATTTACATTCCTGTGATCCAAAAGCACAAGGATGCATTCCATAAGCTGAGAAGAGTATTAAGAAACAGGACAATTTCTCTAGAAACAAAGAAGAGAGAACTGGAATGCTATGTGATATCGGTTCTTCAATATGGCAGTGAATGCTGGACAATATCATCGAAGGTGAAGGAAAAACTTGAAGCAGCCAAAATGTGGTTCTACAGAAGCATACTGAATATAAAGTGGGGGATCAATTCCATATTACAATCAATATATAAACTGACCCCTCACTTTATGTTCACAGCAGTTTCTATACATCTATATTCCTGTGATCCAAAAGCACAAGGATGCATTCCAGAAGCTTAGCAGAGTATTAAGACACAGGAAGCTTTCACTAGAAACAAAGAAGGGAGAACTAGATTGCTATGTGATGTCAGTTCTTCAATATGGCAGTGAATGTTGGACAATATCAACAAAGATGAAGGGAAAGATTGAAGCAGCCGAAATGTGGTTCTACAGAAGGATGCTGCGGATGTCATGGACTGAGCAAGTGAGCAATGATGAGGGTTTGGAAAGGATGAAAACGAAAAGGAAATTAATATTGATCATTAGGAAGAGATGTCTACGGCTATACCATGTTGGAGGCACCGTCCGATTACCGAAGTTAAGCAACATCGGGCCTGGTCAGTACTTAAATGGGTAACCATTTGGGAATACCAGGTGCTGCAAACGTAAGGACCAAGAATGGAGATGAAGGGAAAGATTGAAGCAGCCGAAATGTGGTTCTACAGAAGGATGCTGCGGATGTCATGGACTGAGCAAGTGAGCAATGATGAGGGTTTGGAAAGGATGAAAACGAAAAGGAAATTAATATTGATCATTAGGAAGAGATGTCTACGGCTATACCATGTTGGAGGCACCGTCCGATTACCGAAGTTAAGCAACATCGGGCCTGGTCAGTACTTAAATGGGTAACCATTTGGGAATACCAGGTGCTGCAAACGTAAGGACCAAGAATGGTCCATCGGCCCTCCAGGTTTTGGGATTGGGCGCAGGGATAACAAACCTGCCCCGTAAAAAACAGTTTGTTACAGAAACAGCAACAAAAAGTTGCTGCCCTATGCACCATTGGGTGTGATGGAAAAATGATGATGAGGATTAGGAAGAGACAACTGAAGTTCCTGGGACATACAATGAGGAAGGAGGGCTTGGAGAATTTGATACTAACAGGCTAGACAGAGGGAAAAAGAGACAGAGGAAAGCAGCGGATATCATATTTGAAGGGTCTGGGCTGGTAGATGACAGGACGGGGGCTGCGAGATGTTATAGGAGAAAGCGTGCTAAGAGCAATCAGTGATAGGAAGACGTGGAAGGCCATGATCGCCTACTCCCTGAAAGACAAGGCACATAGAAGAAGAATATATATGCCAACTCTTTATAAGAAATTATAATATGGATATGAAATGGGGGATCCATTCTATATTATAATCAATATGTAAACTGATCCCTTATTTTGTGGCCATGCTAGTTTCTATACATTTATCGTCTAGATTTATGGGATTGAGCTAGTGGATGGCATAGCGGAGTTTGGGTGGTGTAACAAGAGAAAGCGTGCTAAGGGCCACCACGGATAGGAAGACGTGGAAGGCCATGATTGCTTACGCCCTGAAAGGAGGAGGCACATTGAACAAGAATATATGCCAACTGTTTATAAGAAATTATAATGTGGGTCTAAAATGGGGGATCAATTCTATATTATAATCAATATATAAACTGATCCCTCATTTTGTGGCCACGTTCATTTCTATAGGAAGACGTTGAAGGCAATGATCGCCTACGTCCTGAAAGGACAAGGCACATAGAAGAAGTAAGAAACAATATGACAGAAGCAAAACAATTTCTGGTGTAGTGCCATAAGCTTTAATTGGAGCCATATCTTTCGTTATTGTTTACTCGACGGCCAGTTGTAAAATCATCAAAAATGTGGTCGATTGACTTCTATTCATTAAAAATGTCTATCATGCAGTGCCAAAATGTTAACACCACGAGAATTAATATGCATTAATTTCAGAGAACGCAAATCATAAGAGGCGTTAGGACATATTTTATTTTTATGTCTATATTATTAAGAGTTTTTGATACGGCTAAACGTTTCTTTACTAGTGATGTTGGGGTCAGTATTTAACAGCCCGGACGTTATAATCAGTCAGTTTAGTGCCATACGTGATACACGCTTGAGCGATCATGTCTCTAATTTAACGGTAAATGACCTAGATACCAGTCTATTCAGTCCGTTAAGTGGCATACGTGATACACGCTTGGGCGATCATGTCTCGAAAGAGACATGACTGACTGGTCAGAAGATTATCCCGCAGCAGGTTGCCATTGCTTTCTGTGGTAGACTGGTTGCCAACCAAGGCTATAGAACCCAATCTGTCCTGTTATTTAACCCATAACTGGAAGGAATAGACGGATTAATACCATTCCCAAGGGTATTTCCGCGTAAGTGAATACAATGAATTCAGCTGGAATTCGAACTCGGCTCCCCGATTTCTCGTTCCGAGCCGATATCCAATGCACCACAACACACATAGGACACATCACGTGATCGGTGTCAGTCAGTCAGTTAAGTGCCATACGTGATACACGCTTGGGCGATCATGTCTCGAAAGAGACAAGACTGACTGGGCAGATTATCTCGCAGTAGCTTGCCATTGCTTTCTGCGGTAGACTGGTTGCCAGCTAAGGCTACAGAAACCCATATATATATATATATATATATATATATATAAATGAAAAATTGATGGGCAAGTATTCTTAGTCGACCCGTTTCTGATGGATTTTTCAAGACAACTGTCGGATTTATTTTGTTGCTCATTTTTATATACAAAATTAAGTATATTATTCGTATTTTATTGCTCTTACATTTGATAACGTTCATGAATGTTCATCGCCTAACGGAAAGGCCAGTCAAAAGAATGATTACTTTCCAAACCCAAAATACACGAACTTAAAATTATTAAAATATAAAAGTAAAAATTTAACCCATTATCCAATTCTTTTTGAAGATTTACATCACATGCATTCCTAACCATAACAATCTGATCAAAATTTAACCAATAATCAGTTATTGTATATATATATATATATATATATATATATATATATATATATATACGATATAAATAAACTTATTTATAAATGGAACTTTGTCTGCGTGTGTGTGTGTCTGTGTGTGTGTGTCTGTGTCTGTGCGTGTCCTTTACCGATAGACTCCGAAACGGCTGAACCGATTTTCTTGAAAATTTACACAGTTATACTATAAGCGTCTGCGAGTGTTCTTAGCTAGGTTTTGTGTCGAGGTACCCCCGATAAATATCGAAAATCGATAATCGAAAAAATCGGGTTATAGAAGGAGTGGTCCGATTTTAATCAAATTTGATACACTCATAGACAAAGACATAAGAAACGATAACCAGAAGTTTCAAGGTTGCAGTTCTTACAATAGTGCAGACAATTTGATATCGATATCAGGAAATCAAAATTTGACTGACATCCATTCATTTTACTTTCAGTATGCGGTTTCGCTTTAACTGGAAACAATTATTGCCTTTTAGTTTTTCGTACCAACGTCCAAAGAGTCTGAGCTCCAGGACCATGGATTAGTTTTTAAGCTTTCATTACACCTGAGCAACGCCGGGCTATACTGCTAGTATTTATTAAAAGCAAGAATATATAGGATACAAATTCTATATAATCCCTCAACCAACTAAAACACACAAAATAAATTATACACACGCACAATTAGATTCAAACGACTACAACATTTGAGAAAAACCCAAAGTAAAATTGCACTACAGCAAAAAAGGGATTTAAACGACTTTGGAAAACACCCAACTAAGAAAAATTCCCAAGTCAGTGTGAAAAGCATATTCTGAATCCTGAGTGGGTGACATATCGAGAAATTCAAAATACGTCAGCGAAATGGTTTTTTTCACAGCTAAAGAAAAAATTCGTTCTGGGAGCCTCCCCACATGAGCAGAATTCTATATTTAAGAAGGTCCCCTGACTGCTCACTGTCAGTCCGACATGGAAGCGGTTAGCTGAGGACCTCGTGGCAATTTAACGAAAGAAAATTCAAGAAGTCGACTCGGACGCAGTGCATCTCACAGTTTCATTCGACCTCATTTCAACGTCCTCTTTTTCATTTTCACACTACGCCGCTATCAAGGACAACACAACAACCAAATGGGCACACGTGTTAAATATCACTCGTTTATTTGTTTTGCCTTCTCTTTCTCTCAACTTGTCGCGACCTACTAAGAAGAGGAAGGAACAAAGCCTTTACAATCCGCTGCTACATAAACACGAGCTCTAAATTTTTGCGGACATTTTAATGCCTACACTTCCCTACGAATAATTTTTGCTACAAAACAGCATGCATTTCATCAATTAACAGTTTTCCTTTCGCAAATATAGTGTTCAGTTAACGAATTTTACTTATATTTTTCTTCTTACACTTTTGTTATTCTGTAAAGAAATCTTGGCTTTAATGTACACACGAGATATTTTATCCTTTCACGTTTCAACATTCGACCTTCAAACTTGTGAAATTTAAATTGTGGGGAATTCGGACGTGTTTGACACAAGGCCAAATCACCAAACATAATCGAGGCTCCGACAATTACCTGAATGTAAACTAATGGCTTAACATTTACAAAGAGTAGAGGTATGGTTGCAAATATAAATTAGAACAACAAACGATAGGAATTTTTGGAGAACCATGATTTAAAAGATAGTCATGTCCTTATATCTATAAAGTCTCGTTATTCAAGTCAATTTTTTGAAATCCAGGGAAGCACTGCAGACATCTTTAAAGACATTTTCTCCTCCGTTCTACTCTCATCTTGCTATATATATTAACGATCTGCCCAATGACATTCTCAGACTATCTAAACATATTTATAAATGGAACTTTGTCTGTGTGTGTGTGTGTGTGTGTGTGTGTGTGTGTGTGTGTGTATCCGTTGCATATAGACTACGAAACGGCTGAACCGATTTTCTTGAAAATGTACACACATGTACTATAAGCGTCTGCGAGTATTAATAGCTTGGTTTTGTGTCGAGGTACCCCAGATAAATATCGAAAATCGAATAAATCGGGTTATAGAAGGAGTGGTCCGATTTTAATCAAATTTGATACACTCATAGACAAAGACATAAGAAACGATAATAAGAAGTTTCAAGGTTGCAGTTCTTACAATAGTGCAGAAAATCGATAATATATATATATATATATATATATATATATATATATATATATATAAAAGGCAAGATGTTTGTGTGTGTCTGCTTATTTGCTTGTGTGTATGTATTTTTTTCAGCCCTTTTATTTTAGTTTTTGCTTCTGGTTTGGCTCTCAGTTAGTATAATTGTAGTTCTTAGTCTCAGCCATGATACCATTTAATCAGAGGACTCATTTAGCCTTCAACATTCAGTTTACGACGACAAAATATGATATCAATACCAGAAAATCAAAATTTGACTTACATTCATTCATTTTTCTTTCAGTCTACGGTTTCGCTTTAACTGGAGACAACTATTTCTTTTTAGTCTTTCGTGCCAACGTCCAAAGAGATTGAGCTCCAGGACCATGGATTAGTTTTAAAGCTTTCATTGCACCCGAACAACGCCGGGCTATACTGCTAGTATATATATATATATTAGGTGCGATTTGTAAATAATCGCAATTATTTTATTATTTCAAATATTCTTTAAGCTGAGTCTGAGCTCCAGAACCATGGATTAGCTTTAAAGCTTTCATTATACACGAGCAACGCCGGGCTATGCTGCTAGTTACTAAATATACATACAGACGATACTACGGATTATGGGAGCAGCACCAAAAGCCTAGATGACCTTCAACCTTGTCCGGACAGTTCAATGTGGAATGAAGTAGTTTATAACATTCATTAGCTCCAAAACCAGGTTATTTCCATGGCATGTGTTCCGCTACACAGCATTTACTTTTTCCACCAGTTCAGACCTTCACATCTAGAATATGTCAGGCCATGTAAACTGAGTCGATTCATTCTCATCCCATTTATATTTCACCAGCTTAAAATACGAACTTTGTGCGGGCTTTTCAACGAGTTACTGTGAAGGGCTAATTGGTCCTCGGGTATAAAACTAAAAGAACATATGTTCTAGTTTAGAAAACAACAATGGAAACTTTGAAGAAATAATTTTGAATTCCTCCATTAACTCTATGAAACTTGAAAATCTTACTTTTATTCTAATTCCAGCGGAAAGACCGATTTCGGTTGAATATCAAATTTAAACCGAAATTCCAATTCAGGATTAAAACGTAGTTTATAGTGAACAAAACAAGATCTAGATTTAAAATGGAAGCACTGACTCATTGACTTCATTAGAAATTAAAAAAAGACTCGAATTTACAAACCTTGCTTAACACATGTGCAAAAGCGAATCCAAAACAAAATCATGGAATTTCACACTTTGATGCGAATTCTTTTTCGGCCAATAGAAAACCAGCAAACATTTAAAAACAAAATTCAAATAATCTTCAATTATCCATCCTTTTACGGAGTTTTCCTCGAGCCGACGCAAAGTTTGTTCGTCGTCCAATAGAAAAGCCAGAATCACATCCGGGAGTGAATTCCTAAATGATCTTTTCAATATCCCACAAACAGAATAAAAGACGGGACAAGTTCTCCTGTCGCCAAAAAGAAGATGACGACGGTAGTACGTCCCTTAACAAACGTCAAGCGATCTTTATTATTATCTCTATCTTTCTCTCTCACATTCTTCCTTTTTCATCGTTCACCCGTCTGCCTTTTCTTATACTTGATAACCGAACGGAATCCTTTAAAACTGAGTGACAACTTCAAAGACTTCAAACTGAACAGAAGTTATTTAATAAGTGCCAAACAAGTCTTTAAGAGGCTTCTGCAATATTGATTGGGGAAACTTGAAGGAGTGACACAGTATCACAGGCTATGGTTTTCAATTATCATTAAACAGTTCTAGCATTTCTTAGAAAGCAACCTACAGTAGCATTAACAACATACAAAGCAGAATATATAGCAAGCAAATATAACAAGCAAAGAAACCAAAGCAGCTCTCTTCCGGGAGTTTCCGTTTTTGTTCCCCATTCTCTCTATTGAGCTCTTAAGCTAACTTTTCCATGGGACATTGGGAGACTTCTCCCAAGATGGCCACATTAAAAATTGTAAGGATCAATAGGAGAGGCCATCTGTGTCCTCACCTCAACCATGCTCAAGCCAGAGAACCAACCTTAGTTCTAACTGATATGGTAACGCTCATACAATGCACACTTATATTTAGTTATTCCTACGGACTCTTGATACCCTTCAGCTTTTACTACTATTTCTCGTGTTATGCTTTTCTATTTATAAATATCTATTTAAATATACAAAAGCTATACTTTTATTCTTCCACAAATCCACACCATCTGATAACCTTCTGATAAAACCTTATATTGTGGGGATTGTCGTCTATGTTTGTGAATTGACCTTGTACCAGACATGACTGACCGTCCCTACAGCTAAAATAGTGACCCCATTCCTAAAACAAGTTCTTCAAATCATAAACTCCGCAGAACTTCAAACTTTGAAGAAATAAAATTGATTGTTTTAGAGATACTTTAAACTAAATTCCGGTAGTCATGTGACTTATCGCGCTTTAACCCGACTCTCTAAGTTAATTGTAGCCTGGTATTGAAATCACAACTCTTTGGGTCAAGTAACTGGAAATAACCAACGCCTATCTCCACTAGGCCATTTGTTCTTGAGGAAAGAAATGGCTACGCACAAGGAATGATAACGATATACCCCAGTGATCGTAATAAAGTGTTCGGTTCGAAGTTCCTAGAACCCGAAGAAGGCTAGAGCGTAGAACGGCCGAAACGTCGTAACAACGGCAACGAAGATGAGGACAATATTCTGAGTAATGTAAATAGTGTAAAGAATTTTAAGTTTGTAAGACTTTCCTTTTGATATATAATCAGATATTTTTTTCTTTTTGCTCATACAAGTTCTATTTATTTCCTACATTTGGAGAGAGAAGAGATTGGATTCAGAACTTTACCACCGGTAATAAACCCGACCGTAAATAGAACCTGGCTCTCCGATTTCCAACTATAAGCCTTTATTCATTACACCACCCGCACATCTTAGCTAATGGCATCTGGTATTCACAAGCGATCACCCATCTGGGTACTGACCAGAATCAAAGTTGCTTACCTTCGCTGATCGTACGCGAACCGGTATTTTAAGTAATACGGCCGTAAATCGACGCATGAAGCTCGAGTGTAAAGGGGTAGTTTTAAAGCCATGATCCCCTACGTCTTAAAAAGTGGATGAATATCTAATGTAAGTGTTCTAACAGAAGACGGAAAGTGCGACACTGAGATCCGAAGGCGAATTGGAATGGCGAAAGAAGCATTCCAGAAGTTGAGTAAAGTATTAAGAAACAGGACAATTTCGCTAGAAACAAAGAAGAGACTACTGGATTACTATGTGATGTCAGTTCTTCAATATGGCAGTGAATGCTAGACAATATCTTCGAAAATGAAGCAACTGAAATGTGGTTCTACAGAAGGATGCTGCAGATATCATGGATCGAGCATGTGAGCAATGATGAGGTTTTGGAAAGGATGGAAACAAAAAGGAAATTAATACTGACCATCAGGAAGAGACAACTAAGATTCTTGAGACATGCAATGAGAAAAGAGGGCTTGGAGAACCTGTTACTAACAGGCCAGATAGAGGGGAAAAGAGACAGGGGAAAGCATATCTGAAGGACCTGATCAGGTGGATGACAGAACGAGGGTTGCGTGGTGTAACAGGAGAAAGCGTGCTAAGAGCCACCAGGGATAGGGAGATGTGGAAAGCCATGATCGCCTACGTCCTGAAAGGACAGGGCACATAGAAGAAGAATATATAAGCCAAATGTTTATCAGAAATTATAATGTGAATATAAAATGGGGGATCAATTCTATATTATAAACAATATGTAAACTGATCCCTCATTTTGTGGCCATGTCAGTTTCTATACATTTATATTCTAGATTTATGATCTTGAGCTAGTGGATGACAGAGCAGGGTTTGGGTGATGTAACAGGGGAAAGCGTGCTAAGAGCCACCAGAGATAGGGAGGTGTGGAAGGCTATGATCGCCTACGTCCTGAAAAGACAAGGCACATAGAAGAATATATATGCCAACTGTTTATAAGAAATTATAATATGGATATGAAAAGAGGGATCCATTCTATATTATAATCAATATGTAAACTGATCCCTCATTTTGTGGCCATGTCAGTTTCTATACATTTATATTCTAGATTTATGGGATTGAGCTAGTGGATAGCAGAGCGGGGATTGTGTGGTGTAACAGAAGAAAGCGTGCTAAGAGCAATCAGGGATAGGAAGACGTGGAAGGCCATGATCGCTTACGCCCTGAAAGGACAAGGCTTATAGAAGAAGAATATATATGCCAACTGTTTATAAGAAATCATAATGTGTGTATAAAATGGGGGATCAATTCTATATTATAATCAATATGTAAACTGATCCCTCATTTGTGGTCACGTTAGTTTCTATACATTTATCTTCTAGATTTACAAAAAAGACGAATAAGTTGAGAGTACTTATTAAGTATTGTATTACACAGCTCAGACCCCTTACTTGGTGGCACTTCGTCAGTGCAGAAACAAATACCCGAACATTAATACCAGGGTAATTATTACTTTGATGCCTTTGTGAGTTTTTCCAGCTAAAAGAATCTTTGTGTAGTTGTAAGAATTTTCTATTTTAATTTTGTTTACGCTTAAAGATGTCAAGAAGGTAATTTGCAGAGAGAACTTCAGCAGAATGTTGAATTTTTTTTTATCCAAAAAAATGCAGCCAGCTAATGAAATATTAATTAAAAAATAATTTTTTGATAATTAAAGCTTTGTAACTCTAGCTAAATGAACTTGTGTGCTTAATTAATTCTCCGCTCGCTTCACAGCAGAAACTGATTATGTTTGAAGCCAATATCATTTAACTAAGTCGGCGCTAAATGAGAAAAGCATACGGAAAACGACAGTTGTTTCCACAATATGCGGGATTGACGGGTAGAGTAAGGGTGGATTCGCCGATCCGTTTCCACTGTGTTCACTCACCCAAAAATATTCTTGAGAAAAATCCAGCTGTTCTTGCCTACCCATTTTTTTAATCGATTCACCCCAAGCAAGGCGGTACTACCACTGTTGCGCAGGGGGCTACGTAAGTTTAAAAAACGTAATGTGGACCCAAGAGTTACTCACGAGAAATATATGAATGAACACCTAACCATTCACGACGTATTATGCGACCGTTGATCATAGTAGCAGCTCAAAGAACTACTAAAATTAATTTCACCTCAAGCAAGGGGATAAAGTTACTAAGACGAAGAGGTTATTGAAAGTGAAAAAAACGCAGAATGATGGATAAGAGTAGCCGGTAAAAACCGAAGACCCAAGTTTACTGGCCACAGATGATCATGTTGCTTTCATTTATTTATTTATTTATTTATTTATTTTTTTTTTTTGAAAATCGTACATTATCGATATGAAAGCACGGTGAAATAATGAAATGAGGCTCGAGTTAAGGAATCGGAGTTCTAATTCCAGTCGAGTTCATTACACTAATTTACATGAACTTATTTTTTTAATCAAGAAAGGCGGTACTGCCCCTGATGCGCAGGGGGCTACATAAGAGTAAGAGTTTAGACAGAAAGAGAGTGAAGAGAAAGATGGACCAGTTACAAGGGGGTCACAGATAAAGGACAAGAGAAGAATGGGAACACGGGTGTGAAGACAGTTGCGAAGGTAGAGAGAAAGGAAATGATATACAGGATGGTGTAGAAAGAACTGGAGTCAAGTGGATAAGAGATGGGTATTGACATTGCATTTAAATTCTTGGAGGTTGTAGCCGTCAGGAAAGCAAGTATATGGAAGAGAGTTCCACAAATGGAAAGTACGAGAAAAGGAGCTGATGGAGTAGAATTGTCGGCTGCATTTGGTTGATCTAACTGTAAATGGGTGGGACCTTGTTGCCGGTCTGGTTGCCCGAGTAAATTCTTGTGGAGGTAGCACCAGTGACCTAAGTTCGTCGGAGCAGAAGTCATGAAAATATTTGTAGAAGAGACAGAGGGAAGCCATATCCCGCCGGTGAGAAAGTTGCTGGCGTCGAGCTGCCAAGTCGGGGCCTATCATAATGCAGATTCTCTTTTGGAACCTGTCGAGAACACTGAGATGAACAGCAGGGGCGCCTGACATTTGGCTAAATGTTAACTCAATTCAGAGCACACGAATCCCTCAAGGTAGAGTGATACCAAATGAGATGTTTCTATAGACATGTGAGAATGAATGTAAGATCATGTGGATATGTAGGATAGAAAACTGATGTCCCAGACATGAAGAAGTTAAGTTCGTACGAGGGTCATACAATAAACAAGGTGAATTTTTCTAAGGTAAATTTTTCTAATACGGAGAGAAGATTACTTTTTTTTATTATTTTTATTTTTAGTCTCCCAGCAGTGTCGCACACTTTTCCCATCTGTGCACAAGCTTCCGTATTCCCTCAGCATAAAAATGAATTTTTAGGTATAAGGACTTCTACGAGGGTCATTCAATAAATAAGGTGAATTTTTCGGTATAAGGACTTCTACGAGGGTCATTCAATAAATTAGGTGAATTTTTCGGTATAAGGACTTCTACGAGGGTCATTCAATAAATAAGGTGAATTTTTCGGTATAAGGTCATCTACGAGGGTCATTCAATAAATAAGGTGAAGTTTTCGGTATAAGGACATCTACGAGGGTCATTCAATAAATAAGGTGAATTTTTCGGTATAAGGACTTCTACGAGGGTCATTCAATAAATAAGGTGAATTTTTCGGTATAAGGTCATCTACGAGGGTCATTCAATAAATAAGGTGAAGTTTTCGGTATAAGGACATCTACGAGGGTCATTCAACAAATAAGGTGAATTTTTCGGTATAAGGACTTCTACGAGGGTCATTCAATAAATAAGGTGAATTTTTCGGTATAAGGACTTCTACGAGGGTCATTCAATAAATAAGGTGAATTTTTCGGTATAAGGACATCTACGAGGGTCATTCAATAAATAAGGTGAATTTTTCGGTATAAGGACTTCTACGAGGTTCATTCAATCAATAAAGTGAATTTCTCGGTATTGTTTTGGTTATTTTCATGTCAATCTTTAAGAGGTTATTTAGGGCCATAAAATATTTTTAAATTGTAGGAAATTGGGGACAGATTATAATGGTCTCGTAATATAAGTCTTACTAATTAACCCATAGCTGAGGAGAGAAGAGGTGGATTCATAACATTCATAAATTTATATTTACGAAAGTGAATTAAATAAAACCAATATATATATATATATATATATATATATATATATATATATATATATATATATATATATATATTGTTAATGTCAAAGTTTAGAATGCAGTCAAAATCCTCCATGTCAGAAAAATATTTGATTGTTTTGAAACCAGCGTAGCTAAGCTCAGATAGTAAGTAAACAATGTGTCAGAATGTGATACGGTCGCTTATATAAGAGAGAGAAATTCATCGTAGAAGCAGTCAGTGATCGTTTGAGATCGGAACCCAGACCGTGAAAGACACAGGTGTAAACAGCGTACGAGCGAGGCCCCTGGCTCCTCGTTTCGTGTGTGCTGTCACCACCAAACCCACCTCTTACTCTACAGGATGTCAAATAATGAGCGAATAAAGGATATCATGCCAACATTTGCTTATATATACATGTTAGGGTCGTCATTTTATTCAGCGAGAATATCCTCATTTTACCACCATTTAAAAGTCAAGCGATTTTATAAGGGAGAAGATAACAAGTTTTACGACACCGTCGTCAAATGAATAATCGTCGTTCCATCGGTGTTTATGCAGTACATATATCGTTTTGGTTGCAGTTAAATTTCATCATCCTTGGCTCCAAATTATACAACACGTCGATCATTTTGATGTCCATTTTATACAGCACTAGCAGTATAGCCCGGCGTTGCTCGTGTGTGATGAAAGCTTTAAAACTAATCCATTGTCTTGGAGCTCAGAATCTTTGGACGTTGGCACGAAAGACTAAAAAGCAATAGTTGTTTCCAGTTAAAGCGAAACCGTCGACTGAAAGAAAAATGAATGGATGTAAGTCAAATTTTGATTTCCTGGTATCGATATCAAATAAGTTTTTTCGTCGTAAACTGAATTTTGAAGGCTAAATAAGTCCTCTGAGTAAATGGTATCATGGCTGAGACTATGAACCACAATTATACCTACTTAGAGCCAAACCTGAAGCAAAACCTAAAATAAAAGGGCTGATAAAATACAGACATACAGGGAGATAAACTGACACACACAAACATCTTGCCTTATATATATATATATATATATATATATATATATATATATACATATATATATATATATATTATTGATTTTCTGAACTATTGTAAGAACTGCAATCTTGAAACTTCTGAATATCGTTTCTTATGTCTTTTTCTATGAGTGTATCAAATTTGATTAAAATCGGACCACTCCTTCTATAACCCGATCTTTTCGATTATTGATTTTCGATATTTATCGGGGGTATCTGGACACAAAACCTAGCTAAGAACACTCGCAGACGCTTATAGTACAACTGTGTAAATTTTCAATAAAATTGATTCAGCCGTTTCGGAGTCTATAGGTAACGGACACACAACACACAGACACACACACACACACACAGACACACAGTTTATATATATATATATATATATATATATATATATATATATATATATATATACTAGGTGCGATTTGTAAATTGTCGCAAGTTTTTAATATTTCAAAACAAAAGGCTTTTATACTAAATATTAAACTTATTTTGTAACAAGTATTTTTTTTCTTGCTAAAGCATTTGTTGAGTAAATCAAATAAAATTACTTTAATTAAATTGTTTATTTTCTGTCAATATGCCTCATAAAAGATAAAATAGTTCTTGTCCTAATACTTTTGCACAGTACCCTATATATATATATATATATATACTAGGTACGATTGCTAAATTGTCGCAGTTATTTCATTATTTCAAAGCAAAAGGCTTTTAAAATTTATTTTGTATCAAGTATTTTTTCTTGTTAAAGCATTGGTTGAGTAAATTAAATAAAATTAGATTATTTAAATTGTTTATTTTCTGTCAATAAGCCTCATAAAAGATAAAATATTTCTTGCCCTAATACTTTTGTTTTGTCTTTCTCTCCCTCTCTCTGTCTCTCTCTCTCTCTATATATATATATATACTAGCTACGATTGGTAAATTGTCTCAATTATTTTATTATTTCAAAGCAAAAGGCTTTTTATATTACATATTTTTCTTGTTAAACTATTGGTTGAGTAAATCAAATATAATTAATTTATTTAAATTGTTTCTTTTCTCTCAATTAGCCTAATAAAAGATAAAATAGTTTTTGTCCTAATACTTTTGTTTTGTTCTTTCTCTCCCCCATCTCTCTCTCTCTCTGTATATATATATATATATATATATATATATATATACTAGCTACGATTGGTAAATTGTCGCAATTATTTTATTATTTCAAAGCAAAAGGCCTTTTATGTTAAATATTTTTTCTTGTTAAACTATTGGTTGAGTAAATCAAATATAATTAATTTATTTAAATTGTTTCTTTTCTGTCAATAAGCTTCATAAAAGATAAAATAGTTTTTGCCCTAATACTTTTGTTTTGTCCTTTCTGTCCCTCTCTCTCTCTCTCTCTCTCTATCTCTGTCTGTCTGTCTGTCTCTCTCTCTCTATATATATATATATATATATACTAGCTACGATTGGTAAATTGTCGCATTATTTTATTATTTCAAAGCAAAAGGCTTTTTATATTAAATATTTTTCTTGTTAAACTATTGGTTGAGTAAATCAAATATAATTAATTTATTTAAATTGTTTCTTTTCTGTCAATATGCCTCATAAAAATAAAATAGTTCTTTCAATAATACTTTTGCACAGTAATGTATTTTCATACATAAGCACGTTTTACTCTTTGTATCATTCAGATTCAGTGTTTTTCTCTCCTTTTCACTTTCTTCTTTTTTTCTTTCTTTTGCCTTTTTCAATGATTGTTTTGACAGAATCATCTTTGTCCATTTTTATTAAGACCAGAATATTCTTGCAATGGCTGCCGAGCTTCACGTTTCATTATATTTTCCACTTTTAATTTCTTCGTATTTTATTGCTTCGCTTTTATTGCCACCAGTTTTGTTTTTGCCGGGCTTTCACTCGGCTCACCATAATCTCAATCGTAACTTCATCACAGCTTTTCCCTGCTCGGGAAGATTGGCATTGTTATCCGTTTATGGCATCTCAGTATTTCGTTCTTCGTCTGTTTTATTTTAGCTCAAGAAAAGAAAACATTGTCAGAACAAACGCTTCTCTGTCGAATGACCGTGTCTTTAAGCACATGTTTCAGAAAGATCTCGTCACCTTGAAGTTGGTCGCTTGTATGATGAAGGTATCTGAAGAAGAAGAAGAAGAAGAAAATGAAGAAGAAAATTAAGAGAGTAGTAATAGAAAAACGCTTTTATTTTTTTGTGTATATGAGAATAAAAAGACAATCATTTTGAGTGCGAATGAATTGTTTCAAATGTGGCAGAATGGAAGATTGAAAACTACATTCAAATGAGAGGTAACACAAAGGGCAAAAGAAAAAAAAACACCTGTAAATAAACAGAACATCAATTACGGGAATTATGAAAGAAAATATATAAAAGACAAATTACAGAAAGATAAAAGAGAAAGAAAGACAATATATATATATATACAACCAACACTCAATAAAATCAACTTTAAAACCGGAAATAACATATTACATTGCATTTGACTAGATGGTTTTGTTGTCATTTCGCGCTATCCCGCGGTGTGACGTCATGAAACCGCATCGCAAATTTAAGAACTGCGTTTATTATTTTTGGTAACTATTGCCGTTGCCAAGCGGAGTTTTATGTCAACACAAAATAAAATCGTCGGTGATGGTGGATTTTATAATATTTCAGTTTGAACGACCTCTCTGAAGATGGCTCATGTGAGCCGAAAGCTTAGAAGAAAACCAATAAATAATTATCCAAATGTTGGAGAATTTTTGTCTTTATTTTCAACTGAAATTAAAGCAAAAATACGACGTTTAGAACGGCTCATGATTAAACATAATAGACATTCATTGTCTCTTATATTTAACAGCATATGTTTAGAATACATATATATATATATACATATATATATATATACATATATATATATATATATAGACAGACACACACAAACATCTTAACTTATATATATATATATATATAAATATATATATATATATATATATATAAGTTAAGATGTTTGTGTGTGTCTGTCTGTATGTATGTCCTTTATACAAATCCATAATTTTTATCCGATTCTCATCAAACGTCGCACAAATATTCTTTACACTTCCGGTCAGATCATCGGCTACTTATTTTTTCCGATTCCACCCCCCCAATATTGGAAATCGATTACCTAATATCCGATCAGGTCTGATCAAGATCAGGATTTCAGCCCTTTTATTGTGGTTCTTGCTGCAGAATTTGCTCTAACTTGATAACATTATAGTTTTTAGTCTCAAACTTTGATAGATCTTCTCAGACGACTCATTTTATGCGATATCGGAAATCGATACCCCCGATATTCTATCTAATCTGATCAAAAACCGATATTCCGCCATCAATATGGCTCATTTTCTCCAATTTTATTCCCAATGGGTACGATAAGTTTTCTTGGACTTACCTAGGTTAGTTTATCCTTTGATGACTTATTTGACTCCGATATCGGATATGGATACATCGATATTCTATCGGGTCTGATCAAAATCAGCTTTTCAGCCCTTTTATTTTGGTTTTTGCTTCGGGTTTTGTTCTAAGTAGGTATAATTATAGTTTTTAGTCTCAGCCATGATACCATTTACTCAAAGGACTTATGTAGCCTTCAGAATTCAGTTTGCGGCGGAAAACTCATTTGACATTGATACCGGAAATCAAAATTTGACTTACATCCATTCATTTTTCTTTCAGTCTACTGTTTTGCTTTAACTGGACACAACTTTCGTGCCAACGTCCTAAAAGTCTGAGCTCGAGGACAATGGATTATTTTTAACGCTTTCATTACTCCCGAGCAACACCGGGCTATATTGCTAGTCAGAAAATAGAAACAAACAAGTAAATACGAAGAAGTGAAAAGAAGGTAAAAGAGACAAAGAAAAAAAAAAGGAAACAAACAAACAAACAAAAAGAAAGAAAGAATGAAAGAAAGAAAGGGAAATATGACGAGACAAATGTAAAAATACTGAAAAAAAAAACAGAACTATATGACAAAGCAAAAATAACAAAAACAAAAAAAAAGAAAGAAAGAATGAAAATGAAAAGCGATTGTATGTTTGAAAAATAAAGAAAGAAAGAAGGAAAGACTGGAGTCTGATGTAAATGCAAATCTAAATGCAATGAAAGAATGAAAAGGAAAATAAATTATTGAACGTTTCAAAGAATGAAAGAAAGAAAGAAAGAAAGAAAGAAAGAAAACAAGGAAGAAAGAAAGACAGGAGAGTGATATTGATAAAAATGTAAATGCTATTAAAGAAAGAAAAGGAAAAATTATTGTACGTTTGAAAGAATGAAAGAAAGAAAGAAAGCACAAAAGGCAAGATTGTGTGGCGAAGCAAAAGTTATGTCCCTCAAAGATATAAAATTAATAAACGAAACTACGTTTCAAAGCAAGAAAAATTACAGAAATGAAAGAAAGTGTGACGAAGTAAAGTTAAAAAATGTCAAAGAAAGAAAAAGAAAAGCCATTATACTTTTGAAAATGTTGTGGGATCTGCCCTTTGTATATGATAATGGACTCGACTGAGTATATATATACTCCTGCCATAGAGAGAACAAAGGGTATTCGTAGAAATCTGTTACTGTTATCGGAGAGTACCGGAACTGATACGTAAGTTACTGAAGTTATCCAGAGGCTACGGCATCAGAAGTCAGACTAGCACTGAGCTCCACTCAGCTAGAATAATATACACGGATATACTATTTCCAGTGACTCCACTTCAAGACTTGTATATATTTATTTTCTTACTAATAGTATTCCTGGATTTACTAACCTGCGTTCAAGTTTGTATATTACGTTCAATATAACCTACTTTTCTATCTTCATATCCGTTTTGTTGTTCATTATTTTGTGCGGTTCCTCACCCGGAATCCATAACAGAAAGAAAGACAGGTGTGTGTGTGACGATGTAAAAGTAAAAGCTATTGAACAAAGATAAGGAGAATCTTCTTCTTCTTCTTCTTCTTCTGTGTGCCCTGTCCCTTCAGGACGTAAGCGATCATGGTTCTCCACGTCTCCCTATTCCTTGTGGTTCTTAGTATGCTTGCTCCTGTTACTCCTGGCAACCCCTGTTCCGTCATCCACCTGATCAGGCCCTGCAAAAATGTTATCCACTGCCTTCAATGAGGAAGGAGAGCTTGGAGAACCTGATACCGACTGTCCAGATAGAAGGAAAAAGGAGAAACTATTGTAGTTAAAAAAAAAAAAAAGAAAAAAGAAAGAAAAGAAAAAAAGAAAGTCAGAACTATGACGAAGCAAATGTAAAATATCTATCAAAGAAATGAAAGAAGATACCATTGTACGTTTAAAAGAAGACCAGAAAGAAAAATGGAAAGAAAGAAAGTCAGCTGTGTGATGATGAGACAAAATTAAAGACTATCAAAAATAAAAGGGAGAATATATATATGCTTCGGGTGATCACGTCTCAAGAAAGAAACATGACTGACTGGGTAGAAGATTATCCCGCACTAGGTTGCCATTGCTTTCTGCCGTAGACTGGTTGCCAGCCAAGGCTATAGAACCCAATCTGTCCTGCCATTTAACTCATAGGTGGAGGGAGAAGAGATAAATTTTATTATATTAAGTATAATTAGTGGGGGATTAGTTTATTACTTCATAGCAATAGAAAACCGATCCCCCACTTTATGCCCAGTAGAAGTTTTAATTATGTTTCCAACTATTATGTTCAGTCAGTTAGTTAAGTGCCCTACGTGATACACGCTTTGGGTGATCATGTCTAGAAAGAGACATAACTGACTAGGCAGAGGATTATCCCGCAGTAGGTTGCCATTGCTTTCTGCGGTAGACTGGTAGCCAACCAAGGCTATAGGACCCAGTCTGGCTTGTTATTTAGCCCATAACTGGAGGGAAGAGACGGATTAATATTTTTCCCAAGGGTAATTGCACATAAGAGAATGCAAGTAATTCAACTGGAATTCGAACTCGGTTCCTCGATTTGTCGTTCCTAATCGGTATCCACTGCACCGCAACGCACATCCGCATACGTACGTTTTAAAAAAAGATGAAATAAAAAAGAAAGAAAGAACAAACGAAAACTGAAAGAAAGAAAGAAAGAAAGAAAGAAAGAAAGAAAGAAAGAAAAAGAAAATAAAAAGTATGAAAGAAAGATAGAAAGAAAGAAAGAAAGAAAGGTGAGCAGGTGTGTGTGACGAAGAAAAAGTGAGAGCTACTAAGGAATATATGAAGAAACTATTGAAAGAAAGAAGAAAGAAAGAAAGATTAAAAGAAAGAAAGATTGAAAGAAAGAAAGGCTTAAAACGAAAGAAAGAAAAACAAAAGAAAGAAAGAAAGAAAAAGTTATAAACAAAGAAAGAAAAAAGAATTAAAGAAAGAAAGAAAGAAAGAAAGAAAGTCTAAAAGAAAGAAAGTCTAAAAGAAAGAAAGATTAAAAGAAAGAAAGATTGAAAGAAAGAAAGGCTTAAAACGAAAGAAATAAAAACAAAAGAAAGAAAGAAAGAAAAAGTTATAAACAAAGAAAGAATAAAGAATTAAAGAAAGAAAGAAAGAAAGACTAAAAGAAAGAAAGTCTAAAAGAAAGATTAAAAGAAAGAAAAGCTTAAAATGAAAGAAAGAAAGACAAAAGAAAGAAAGAAAGAAAAAGTTATAAACAAAGAAAGAATAAAGAATTAAAGAAAGAAAGAAAGAAAGAAACAAAGAAAGATTAAAAGACAGAAAGATTGAAAGAAAGAAAGGCTTAAAACGAAAGAAAGAAAAACAAAAGAAAGAAAGAAAGAAAAAGTTATAAACAAAGAAAGAATAAAGAATTAAAGAAAGAAAGAAAGAAAGTCTAAAAGAAAGAAAGATAAAAAGAAAGATTAAAAGAAAGATTAAAAGAAAGAAAAGCTTAAAATGAAAGAAAGAAAAACAAAAGAAAGAAAGAAAAAGCTATAAACAAAGAAAGAATAAAGAATTAAAGAAAGAAAGAAAGACTAAAATAAAGAAAGATTAAAAGAGAGAAAGATTAAAAGAAAGAAAGATTAAAAGAAAGAAAAGCTTAAAATGAAAGAAAGAAAGACAAAAGAAAGAAAGAAAGAAAAAGTTATAAACAAAGAAAGAATAAAGAATTAAAGAAAGAAAGAAAGAAAGAAAGAAAGATTAAAATAAAGAAAGATTGAAAGAAAGAAAGGAAAGGCTTAAAACGAAAGAAAGAAAAACAAAAGAAAGAAAGAAAAAGTTATAAACAAAGAAAGAATAAAGAATTAAAGAAAGAAAGAAAGTCTAAGAGAAAGAAAGATAAAAAGAAAGAAAGATTAAAAGAAAGATTAAAAGAAAGAAAAGCTTAAAATGAAAGAAAGAAAAACAAAAGAAAGAAAGAAAAAGCTATAAACAAAGAAAGAATAAAGAATTAAAGAAAGAAAGAAAGACTAAAATAAAGAAAGATTAAAAGAGAGAAAGATTAAAAGAAAGAAAGATTAAAAGAAAGAAAAGCTTAAAATGAAAGAAAGAAAGACAAAAGAAAGAAAGAAAGAAAAAGTTATAAACAAAGAAAGAATAAAGAATTAAAGAAAGAAAGAAAGAAAGAAAGATTAAAAGAAAGAAAGATTGAAAGAAAGAAAGGCTTAAAACGAAAGAAAGAAAAACAAAAGAAAGAAAGAAAGAAAAAGTTATAAACAAAGAAAGAATAAAGAATTAAAGAAAGAAAGAAAGAAAGAAAGTCTAAAAGAAAGAAAGATTAAAAGAAAGAAAGATTAAAAGAAAGATTAAAAGAAAGAAAAGCTTAAAATGAAAGAAAGAAAAACAAAAGAAAGAAAGAAAAAGCTATAAACAAAGAAAGAATAAAGAATTAAAGAAAGAAAGAAAGACTAAAATAAAGAAAGATTAAAAGAGAGAAAGATTAAAAGAAAGAAAGATTGAAAGAAAGAAAAGCTTAAAATGAAAGAAAGAAAAACAAAAGAAGGAAAGAAAGAAAAAGCTATAAACAAAGAAAGAATAAAGAATTAAAAAAGATAGAAAAACTAAAATAAAAAAGATTAAAAGAGAGAAAGAAAAACTGAAAAAGAAAGAATAAAAGAAAGAAAAAAGAAAGAAAAATAAAGAATAATTGAAACAAAGAAAGAAAAAAGAAAGAAATATTAACGCAAAAAAGAACGACTAAACGAAAGAAAGAAAGAAAAAAGATTAAAAGAACGAATGAAAGGCAGGATTTTGATGTCAAAGATATGTTTATGAGTAAAGGAAGAGCAAATATCTTAAGAATAAAATCACACATTGAGGTATCAAACAAGCTAGGCAACCTCGACATTTTCGGCAAAGACATAAGAATAATCAAGAATCTCTAGTGGCAGCAAACGGCCTGCATACGGACAGGTAACGACCTCAGTAGATACACAAAGATAGAAAAAGGCGTAAGACAAGGATGTGTCTTTTCACCGGATTTGTTCCACCTATACAGCGAGAATATTTTGAGGACCCTAGATGACACGCCAGGATTTGTTATTGGAGGCTACAACCTGAACAACATAAGATACGCGGACGATACAGTGCTGATTGCAGACACGGAAAGGAAACTACAAGACCTCATACAGAAAGTAGCAGTGGAGAGTGACAAGAAGGGACGACAAATAAACTTTAAGAAAACTGAGTGCATGGTCATCAGCAAAAGATACAACTCAAAATGCCAAATACAGGTGGGGGATAACAGAATCAAACAAGTACAAGAATTTAAGTACCTAGTAAGTGTTCTAACAGGAGATGGAAAGTGCGACACGGAGATTCGAAGGCGAATTGGCATGGCAAAGGACGCGTTCCAGAAGATGAGCAAAATACTAACACGCAGGAAAATCTCAATAGAAACGAAGAAAAGGGTGCTAGACTGCTACGTGATGTCAGTTCTTCAATACGGCAGTGAATGCTGGACAACATCATCGAAAATGAGGACAAAACTGGAAGCGGCCGAAATGTGGTTCTACAGAAGGATGCTACGGATATCGTGGACTGAGCATATAAGCAACGATGAGGTGTTAGAAAGAATGGCAACAAAAAGGAAATTGATGCTGAGCATCAGGAAGAGACAACTGAAGTTCCTGGGACATGCAATGAGGAAGGAGAGCCTGGAGAACCTGATACTGACTGGACAGATAGAAGGAAGGAGAGACAGAGGAAGGCAGCAGATAACATATTTGCAGGGCCTGATCAGGTGGATGACGGAACGGGGGTTGCCAGGAGCAACAGGAGGAAACATACTAAGAGCCACAAGGGATAGGGAGACGTGGAGAACCATGATCGCCTACGTCCAGAAGAAGATTTGCATTTATTCATAATATAATTTCCACAGGAAGAAACTTTAACCAACAACACTAACATTCCTCGGAATCCAAAATCCAATTTATTTTATTCCTCGTCTTTTAAAAAATGGACATTGGCGTGGCCTATAACTCAGACTTTAAAATCTTTCTATTCGTGTGTTTCAGTTTAGTCTGCCACTAGCTTCTGTCTACTGATACACACTTAAAAAATTCCCGTTGTTTGGGGTCACCCTGTACAAAACCTTCTACAAAACCTAGCCGAAGAAAGTAGAAAAAATGACTACAAATAAACTACAAGAAAACTGAATGCGATAAATAGAGGAACGCAAAATGTCTATTACAGGTGTGAGATACTAAAATCAAGTGAGCACAGAAATTTAAGTACCTGACCAGTTTTCTTATAGAAAACAGAAAGTGCAACACTGAGATCTATAGGTGAAATGGCATGGCCAGTGATGCATTCGAGAAGATGGATAGAGAATTGAGAGACAAGAAAGTCTCCCTTAAAAAAAGAAGAGAGTACTGGATTGCTATGAGTTGTGGAATCTTGTTGAGAAAGCACACAAAATAATAAATAACAACAACAGATATGGAGATAGAAAATGTAAGTTATATTGAACACAAATATACAAACTGGAACACGGGTTAATCAATTCAGAAATACTAGGAATAATATTAGTAGAAACAATATATACAGTCTTGTAGGGAAGATGTATGTCCAGGTAATGAGTCTATATCCAAAACACTCCAACTTACTATGCACCAACTTACGGGCCAACTGACTCCTTACTAACTCGCTTTGACAACCACTATATTTAGTTGTCCCTCCCACTAAGGGCAACATGTGACACATGATCAGTTATGAGTGGGATTTCCGGGCTATATGCTCCGGCCAAAAAATATCTGTCTATTTTTCCCCAGTCGTGCTTCTACCCTTTGGTGGAAACACGATTGGGTTATTGCTCTCTGCTCGAAAGCAAAGAACGCTCTCCACCCGAAGGCAGAAAGATGACAGTGTCATAGTTAGCAGAGGCAAATGCCAACTGCTTTACCACTATATTTAGCTGCCCCTCCCACTAAGGGCAACATGTGACTCATGGTCAGTTTATGAGTGGGAATTTCTGGGCTATATGGCCCGGCCTAAAAATACCAGTCTATTTTCCCCAGTCGTGCTTCTACCCTTCGTCGGAACCACGACTGGGTTATTGCTCTCTGCTCGGAAGCAGAGAGCGCCCTCTACCCGAAGGCAGAGTGAGCCCTCTACCCGAAGGCAGAGGGCTGACAGTGAGAGATGTAGTCGCACGAGCTGGCGACCACTCCCGTTATCTGTATAGGCAAGATTATATGTACACATCAGGTGAATCCTTCTTATGTGCAAAAAAGGGTGATCCCCAACAGTATGTGATGTCTGTTCTTCAATAGGGCGGTGAATGCTGGACAATCTCAACAAAGATGAAGGACAGACTTGAAGATACCGAATTGTGGTTCTGCAGAAAGATACTGAGGATACCATAGACTGAATATGGGAGCAACGACGTGGTTTTAGAGAATTGATTTTTTAGTTGCCTCTTAGATGTGGCACAAGGCAGAAAGTTGGGGGAATCCAGCGAGGATGGAAATTAAAACAGTTGTAAGAAGAGTTTTAGAGAGAATTGAAACGAAAAGAAAACTGATATTTGACATCAGAAAATGACAGCTGCATATTCTAAAACATGCAATGAGGAAAGAAGGCTTGGAGAAATTGATACACACAGATAGAGAGAAATGAGACATCGAAGAGAAACGCGTAACATTCTTGACAGGCTGTAACAAGCCGACGGCAGAGCGGAGTTTGGGTGGGGTAACAATAGAAAGCGTGCTAAAGATCTACTAGGGAAGGGGAGATGTGATCGCCTACGTCTTGAAGGGACACGGCACATAGAAGAAGAAAAATTCTGGTTGATTTCTTTTCATTAACCGACATTTTTTTGCTTTTCTGTCTTTAATTAAAGAATATTAATTCGATTTTTTTTTATTCTACGTTCAGAAAACCAGCTTCCAACATTTTTTATGCTTGTCAATTTTTATCAACTATTTTTGTGACATTCACGAAGCCAGGGTTAATTTTTTTCTTCTTTGAATTTTTTTTAATCATATGACCCCGAGCAAGGCGGTAGCACCACTGATGTGCAGGGGGCTACGTAAGAGTGAATAGATTGGAAAAGAGAAAGCTGGAAACCACATCCTAAACAGGGAACAAGGGATGAGCCTCTACACCTGTTCAATAGACGTGGGTCGAGTGTGAACCGGGCGATAGTTTAGTCTATCTACTCCAATTGAAATAAAAAAATAAGTCAAAAGAGAAAAGTGAAAAGATTGGAAAAGAGAAAGCCGGAAACCACATCTTAAACAGGGAACAAGGGATGAGCCTCTTCACTTGTTCAATAGACATGGGTGGAGTGTGAACCGGGCGATAATTTAGTCTATCTACTCCAATTGAAATAAAAAAATAAGTCAAAAGAGAAAAGTGTAAAGATTGGAAAAGAGAAAGCCGGAAACCACATCCTAAACAGGGAACAAGGGATGAGCCTCTTCACCTGTTCAATTGACGTGGGTGGAGTGTGAACCGGGCGATATTTCCACTATCCTTTTCAATTGTTCAGTGGCGTATGTTCAATTATTTCCAATATTTTGTTCAAATCGCCTAATAACTTTACATTAAATATGTGAATGTTCTTAAAGAAGCTTAAAGATGAGCAATCAGAAAGTAATCATAGAAATAATCATTGTGATAGACATTTTATTCTTAAGGAACAAGAGAAAGGTTTTTGCATCTGGACTAATGAATGATGTTCATCGTGTCGAGAACTTGTGCTATTATAAAAGAGATTTTTGTCGTCGACCAAAACCAACATATTGTAGGTTTGCTGTTTGGAAAGGAAGGAGTTGAATAGATAAATAGTTATACGGCAATTTTTCAGCTGGAATCATGCCGAGAAATCTCTCAGATTTTTTTTTACAAAGAGGCAGGGTGGAAAATTAGCGTCGTTCGGCCGGGAGGAAACACGTTATGATTGGCTTGTGCTAAATGACTCGTGACAGCATTCACATTGAAAAGGAGTCATTGGTGATATACTGAAGATGTGCTTGACACTTTATTGAGCGAAAGGAATAAAAAATCTAAACTTATTTATAAATGGAACTATGTCTGTGTGTGTGTCTGTGTGTGTACATGTGTCCGTTACTTATAGACTCCGAAACGGCTGAACCGATTTTCTTGAAAATTTACACAGTTGTACGATAAGCGTCTGCGAGTGTTCATAGCTAGGTTTTGTGTCGAGGTACCCCCGATAAATATCGCAAATCGATAATCGAAAAAATCAGGTTATAGAAGGAGTGGTCCGATTTTAATCAAATTTGATACACTCATAGACAAAGACATAAGAAACGATATTCAGAAGTTTCAAGGTTGCAGTTCTTACAATAGTGCAGAAAATTTGACAACCAAAATTTGATTTACATCCATTCATTTTTCTTTCAGTCTACGGTTTCGCTTTAACTGGAAACAGCTATTGCTTTTTAGTTTTTCCTGACAACGTCCAAAGAGTCTGAGCTCCAGGACCATAGATTAGTTTTAAAGCTTTTATTACACCCGAGCAACGCCGGGCTGTATTGCTAAGACGTAAGAAAAGATATTCAGAAGTTTCAAGGTTGCAGTTCTTACAATATTGCAGAAAATCGATTATATATATATATATATATATATATATATATATATATATATATATAAGGCAAGATGTTTTTGTGTGTGCCCGTTTATCTGTCTGTATGTCCTTTAAACAAATGCACAATTTTTATCCGATTCTCACCAAACTTCACACAAATATTCTTTAGGCTGAGTGTGAGCTGCAGGACCATGGATTAGTCTTAAAGCTTTCATTAAACCCGAGCAACGCCGGACTCTTCTGCTCGTATATATATATATATATATATATACATATATATATATATATATATATATATACACTAGGTGCGTTTGGTAAATTGTCGCAATTATTTTATTATTTCAAATATTCTTTAGGCTGAGTCTGAGCTCCAGGACCATGGATTAGTTTGAAAGCTTTCATTACACCCGAGCAACGCTATACTGCTAGTAAAAAATAAATTGATGACAATTGACAAAGAAGAGATAAGAGAGGAAGTTGAAGATATTTCGGCACATCAAACTTTCAATCGGTTTTCCGAATATATGGCCATTGAAATATTGATTTTGAAAACGGAAGGTGGGTCGAGAATATTTCACCATGCGGGCGCATACTGATTGCAGATCGAAAAGAAAATGAAGAAACTTTATTAAAACAAATAAAAATGTGAACGATAGAGAGACTTAGAGGAACTAATCGATGTAAGGCTCGTAAGGCTCTTAAGATCTATCTATCTATCTATCTATCGCAGTCTTTTCATATCTATCTATCTATCTATCTATCTATCTATCTATCTATCTATCGCAGCCTTTTCATATCTATCTATCTATCTATCTATCTATCTATCTATCGCAGTCTTTTCATATCTATCTATCTATCTATCTATCTATCTATCTATCTAGCTATCGCAGTCTTTTCATATCTATCTATCTATCTATCTATCTATCTATCTATCTATCGCAGTCTTTTCATATCTATCTATCTATCTATCTATCTATCTATCTATCTATATCATCTTTTCATCTATCTATCTATCTATCTATCTATCTATCTATCTATCTATCTATCTATCTGTCTATCGCAGTCTTTTCATATCTATCTATCGCAGTCTTTTCATATCTATCTATCTATCTATCTATCTATCTATCTATCTATCTATCTATCGCAGTCTTTTCATATCTATCTATCTATCTATCTATCTATCTGTCTATCTATCTATCTATCTATCGCAGTCTTTTTATATCTATCTATCGCAGTCTTTTCATATCTATCTATCTATCTATCTATCTATCTATCTATCGCATTCTTTTCATATCTATCTATCTATCTATCTATCTATCTATCTATCTATCGCAGTCTTTTCATATCTATCTATCTATCTATCTATCTATCTATCTATCGCAGTCTTTTCATATCTATCTATCGCAGTCTTTTCATATCTATCTATCTATCTATCTATCTATCTATCTATCTATCTATCTATCGCAGTCTTTTCATATCTATCTATCTATCTATCTATCTATCTATCGCAGTCTTTTCATATCTATCTATCTATCTATCTATCTATCTATCTATCGCAGTCTTTTCACATCTATCTATCTATCTATCTATCTATCTATCGCAGTCTTTTCATATCTATCTATCGCAGTCTTTTCTATATCTATCTATCTATCTATCTATCTATCTATCTATCTATCTATCGCAGTCTTTTCATATCTATCTATCTATCTATCTATCTATCTATCTATCGCAGTTTTTTTATATCTATCTATCTATCTATCTATCTATCTATCTATCTATCTCTGAAAGCTTCTGGCGAGTGTACAGAACTATTATTAAACGGTTCTTCAACAAAGCTCAGCTAAGTGACGAATTTTATTTGTATTAATCATATCTTTAGCAATTTACCAATCTTGACCTTGATATGGCACATAGCCGAAAGTATGAACCACCCTTTGAGGATGGAACCCATTTATCAATCGTAATTGATCTAATGGGACAAGCTTGATAACCAGGTCGAAATCAAGTAATAGAAAAAAAGCAAGGATAAAGAAAAAGTAGACGATTGATTAATGGAAAGAAGAGAAAAAAAAAGAGAAAACGGAAAAAATGAAGAGAAAGAAAGAAGAGAAAAAAAGCACAAGGCATTTTACTGCCACTGTTTTGCAGGGGGTTACATAAAAAGAAAGTTATGAGAAAGAGTGACAGGTTATAGGGAGTGTCAGGAAGTGGGTAAGAGAAGGATAAGAATACTGATGAGAGTGGAGTAACGCCCCAAGCAAAGCATTTTGCTGTTTGGGGCGGTATGATTATAAAAAAAAAACAATCCTTAAGAAACGTGCTCTTGGGCTGTTTTCTGTTCTCTTTGAATTCTACAATATATACTGTGTTGCTTCTTAATGTCCTGTTTGTTAGAAATCCCCCCCTGTAATTCTATTCTTTAAGAACTCAAGCGAAACATTTGACCTTTCCAACTATTGGTTTATTATCCTTTCTCCTTTGTTTTGCAATGTAAGTCAGTCAGTCAGTTAAAGTGCCATACGTGATACACGCTTGGGCGATGATGTCTCGAAAGAGACATGACTGACTAGGCAGAAGATTATCCCGCAGTAGGTTGCCATTGCTTTCTGCGGTAGACTGGTTGCCGACCAAGGCTATAGAACCCAATCTGTCCTGTTATTTAACCCATAACTGGAAGGAAGAGACGGGGTTGCCATTGCTTTCTGCGGTAGACTGGTTGCCGACCAAGGCTATAGAACCCAATCTGTCCTGTTATTTAACCCATAACTGGAAGAAAGAGACGGATTAATACCTTTCCTAAGGGTATTTGCGCGTAAGTGAATACAATGGATTCAACTGGAATTCGAACTCGGCTCCTCGGTTTCTCGTTCCGAGCCGATATCCACTGTACCACAACGCACATCCATGTAATGCAACGTAACCAAAAATGTTCTGTCCGTTTTTGAAGAAAAAAAAAGAAAGAAGAAAACGCTTCACAGTATGTGTAACTTATATTTAGTCTTCGAAGTAATCACTATTGGCATCCAGCACCTTCTGCCAATATGTCTCCAGCTGTTCAATGCTCTTGCGGTAGAATTCGAGTTGGGGTGCGGGGTGAAGTAAAGAAGTCCGTGAGGGCTTTGCACAAGTCTGCTTAATTGGTGAAGGATTTTTTTTTTTTTATATAAGCGTTTCACCCCGAGCAAGGCATGTCACTGCCACTACTGTGCAGGGGGCTACGTAGAGTGGAGAAAGGCTGATTAAATATAGGAAATGACAGAGGGTGGGTGATAGGCGGGTAAGGATACCGAGAATGAGGGTTGGGTAGATGAGAGTGTTGTGAGAATAGTTGGGAGTTAGTGTGATAGGAGGTGTCTATTGACCCTACATTTAAACACCTGGAGATTGTAACTGTCGGGAAAGCAGACTTGTGGAAGGGAGTTCCACAGGCGGGAAGCGCGAGAAAAGAAGCTGTTGGAGTAGAATTTACGGTTACATCTTATTTGTTTAACTGTAAGAGGGTGGGGCCTAGTTGCTAATCTAGTATCTCGTGTAAATTCGTGCTTAGGCGGCACTAGTGATCTAAGCTCATCGGAGCAGAAGCCATGAAAGTACTTGTAGAAGAGGCACAGGGAAGCCACATCACGAAGATGATTATCCAGGGAGAAGAAGAGGTGGTAATCAAATGGCGCAAGGTCAGGTGAATATTGTGGATGGCACAAAGTCCCCCAACCAAGTTGCTGGATGGTATCCCTGACAACTCGTGCGACATGCGGCCTGGTGTTGTCATGGGGGAAAAGCACACCTTTGCGATTCACCAGTGCTGGCTCCTTCTAGCCTGTTGAACACCTTTCAATTACTGCGCGTACAGGTCTCCAGTGAAAGTTTTGCCCTTTCGTAGCATTTCATAATGAACCACTTGACGACCTGTCTACTAGACACAAAGCAAAATATTGCGTGGGTGCATAGGTGGTCTTGCGATGTGAGGGACAACATCATGAGTTTCGCTTGGGAGTTTTGTACAGAACCCACTTTCTATCACTGGTAAGCACTCGACTGAATAAGGATATTGTACGGTGGTGAGAAAGCAACGATACGCAGGCTGCCACTCGTTGTCCCTTGTGGACCTCCAACAGCGTTTGCGGAACCCACTTGCTCAGTTTGTACGTCTTACCTAGATGGTGCAGTTGAAGTATAACTGTTTCATCGGAAACGTTCAGGCGTCTTGCAAGTTCATCACGCGTTAGACTACTGTCCTCTTTAATGGCGGGCCTTCAGTGGTCGACTGCGAGGCTCATCATGGAGAGACAAATCTCCCGACTTGAATGTTCTAAACCAACGCCTTGCAGTACATTCATTCAACGAAATATCCCCAAACGCTTGGCATATGCGGCGACTTGATGCAGCTGTGATAAGCCCACTTTGAAGTCGTAAATCAAGAAGCCCCGACCGAGATCTCTAGACACTTCCATTCTTTTCACAGCTCCATGGCTTATAACTGATGGCTGGGCACGGTGCGCGTTGTTTTTTATAACGTCTGATGTTCCTGCTTCCGGCTGTCCGAATTTGAAAACAATTTCCACACGCATTTTGCATATATTTCAACTTCATTCATTGACTAATCAAAAAACGGACAGAAGTTATTTGGTTACCTTGTAGAAGCTCTAATCAACTCTAAACTAATCAAGCACCTGACATTGCAGAGTTTTTTTTTAGATAAGCAGTATAACTTCTTATTTTAACTGCTGATGTGTTAAATATCATTGCTGAAAGAGTCTACCACGCTTTAAATAAGGATGATGAGGCTCGAGCCTTTGCTTTGGATATCTGGAAGGAATTGGCAAATTTTCGTATATTAGTCTTCTTCACAAATTGAGAGCCTGTGGTAAATGTGGACAAATCTTTGAACTGATTCAAGTTTTATTTAATCGGGAAATGAAAGTTATCTTGAACTGCTACTCTTCTAGATCTGTTTACACAAAAGAGCTTTTCTCAAGAGATCTACCGTTGGACCTATGTTGTTTCTAATTTTCATAAATGCTCTTTCTAATGGCATCAGTTCTGAAATTAATATCTATGCAGATAGCATAACTATTTACCCTTGTTTAATAGTTAAGTCTGATCGGTTTCATGAAATCAAAATAACAGCTGATTTAAAAAAAAGATCTATAATCTGTAGGGCCGGGATAACATTTTCAACGAACATCAAGTGAAACGGTTATATTGAATACTACGCCTCCTCGGACTTACCCTGTCCTCAGACCTCAAATGGAACCACTATATTGAATCCATAGCAAAATCAACTGCTAAGAAGGTTGGGTCACTATGTCGATCCAGGATGTTTTTTTCCACCTGAATCCATCCTGCATATATACAAGTCAACCATCCGTCCGTGCATGGAGTACTGCTGCCATTTATGGTCAGGTGCCCCTGCCGTTCTCCTCAGTGTTCTTGACAGGCTCCAAAGGAGAGTCTGTAATGTGATAGGTACTGATCTGGCGGCTCGACTGCAGCCACTTCCCCATCATCAAAATGTGGCCTCCCTTTGTCTGTTCTATAAATACTTTCATGGCTTCTGCTCAGACGAACTTAAGTCACTGATGCCTCCTCAACAGGTGTTTACTCGTGCAACCAGACTGGCAACTGGGTCTCACCCATTCACAGTCAGGTTAGCCAAATGCAGACGACAATTCTACTCCTGCATCTTCTTCTCTCGCACTTCCCGCCCGTGGAACTCGCTCCCGTATTCTTGCTTTACTGACGGGTACAACCTCCAGAAATTTAAATGCAAAGTCAATACTCATCTACTAACCACTGGACTCTAGCTCTCTCCCCACCCCTGTATAACCTTTCCTTTCTCTCCACCTATGTATCTGTCATCGCACATGCTTTCTATTGTTCCTTTCTAACTAGTTTGTACTCCTCACTCTTTTCTAATTAATCTTTTTACAGTTATGTAGCCCCCAGCTCATCAGTGGCGTTTCCGCCTTGCTCGGGGTGAAATGATTAAAATGTTGGTTCTCTATGCCGTCCTTGATAGTTTCTCTCGCCAGAATATTTCCATCAGTCATTTAAGTGCCATACGTGGTAAACGCTTGGGCGATCATGTCTCGAAAGACTGGGCAGAAGATTATCCCACAGTAGGTTGCCATTGCTTTCGGCGGTAGACTGGTTGCTAGCCAAGGCTATAGAATCCAATCTGTCCTGTTATTTGATATATAGCTAGAGGGGAAAAGATGTATTATATTGTTAAGTAGTAATTAGTGGGGGATCAGTTTATTACTTCATAACAATATAAAACTGATCCCCCACTTTATGCTCAGTAGAAACCTCGATCATGATTTCCACTATTATATTCAGTCAGTCAGTTAAGTGCCATAAGTGGTAAACGCTTGGGCGATCATGTCTCGAAAGAGACATGACCGACTGGGCAGAAGATTATCCCGCAGTAGGTTGCCATTGCTTTCTGTGGTAGTCTGGTTGCCAGCCAAGGCTATAGAACCCAATCTGTCCTGTTATTTAACCCATCACTGGAAGGAAAAGACGGATTAATACCTTTCCCAAGGGTATTTGCGCGTAAGTGAATGCAATGAATTCACCTGGAATTCGAACTCGGCTCCACGATTTCTCGTTCCGAGTTGATATCCACTGTACCATCCAATACAATCTATCCATACATTCGCTAAAAATGGGCAGAGTATGATAAAAAAAATGCTCCATACTGATCAGAATCATTGTTATTATTAAGAGCAAACACCAAATTACTTTTAATTCTTTAATTATATTTTAGTCCTTTTCAAAACATTCGAAATTTTAATTAACAATGTTGCGTCGGCGGATAGACTGTAAATTAGCATAGCAAATTTTAACGTTTTTTTTTTTTTACGGTGAAAAGCACATAAATTTAAAAATTCTCGCATGAATCATATATATGACTGTTGGGTTTCAATTAAACTTTTATGACTTGTTCCTAAATAAATGAACTCTTTTAGAAATGTGATTTTTAGAAAATCTTGTTAAAAAAATATATCCTACTTACTTTCACGAAAACTCAAAAAATTCTACGAGTGAATTTTCAGTAACTATATTTGTTAAAAACAGTATTTAAATTACTAAATTTTATTCGTAGAATCAAACGAATAATTTCTCTGAATTGCATAGTAAAAGAAACGCAATAATTTAATTAGAAAATATTTTAATTACTTTTTAAAGAAGCTATATGAGAGGGCTCTATTATTTTAAGAAATCTTTTTTTAATTTAAAATGTCTTTTTAAATTAGAATAATTTATAAAGTTTGTAAATCTCTTAAAATTCAATTACAATGGTCTAATGGTTAGTGAATATTGTTATTAAATAAATCCATTTTTATAAATCCTAAATCAACAAATTTATTTCCAACTGAGTTTTTTTTTTTTTAAATAATCTCACCCCAAGCAAGGCATTCTACTGCCACTGTTGCGCAGGGGGTTACATAGGGGAAAGTGATGAAAAAGAGGGGTTAGTTATGGGAAATGTCAGGAGGAGAGAAATAGACGGGTGAGGATACCTAGAATAGGGGTGGAGTAGAGGGAAAAAAGAGATTGAGAGAATGGATGCGAGTTAGTGTGGTAGGAAATGTCTATTGACCTTATATTTAAATTCCTGGAGATTGTAGCTGTCGGGGAAGCAAGTGTATGGAATTGAATTCCACAGACTGGAGTTGCGATAAAAGAAGCTGTTAGAATAGAAATTCGGCTATATTTTATCGGTTTCACTGTAAAACGGTGGGACCTAGTTGGTAATCTAGTAGCTCGTGTAAATTCATACCTAGGAGGCACCAGTGAGCTAAGTTCATCGGAGCAGAAGCCGTAAAAAATAGGTAGCTCATTAAATTCGCTAAAAAATGGTCATAATATCATAATAAACGCCCCAAACTTATCCGAATCATTTTTGTTATTAAGAGGAAATACGAAATTATTTTTCATTCTTTTAACATATTTTAATCTTTTTCAAAACCTTCGAAATTTTAATTAACAATGTTGTTTTTCTAGCGACGGTGGATAGACTGTAAATTAGCATAGTAAATTTTAGCTTTCTTTTTTTGCTATAAAAAACATAGATTTATAAATTCTTTCCAGAATCATATAATTGTTGGATTTTAGTTAAACTTTCATGACTCATTACTAAAAAAATTACCTCTTTTAGAAATGTGATTTTTATAAAATTTTGGTAAAAATATATTACTTTCACGAAAACTCAAATTATTCTATAAGTGAATTTTTAGTATTTAATTTTGTTAAAATTTGTTAAAAGCAGCATTTAAATTATTAAAATTTACTTATAGAATCAAATTTTAATAAATTTTATGAATCGTAAAATAAAATAACGCGCAATAAAAGTTAGACTACGTTTAATTAGGAAATATATTAATTACTTTTATAAACCAACTATATGAAGGACACTATTGTTTTAAGATACCTTTTTTAATTTAAAATATCTTTTTAAATTAGAATAATTTATAAAGTTTCTAAATCTTTTAAAATTCAATTACAATGGTTTAATGGGTAGTAAATATTGTTATTAAATAAATCCATATTTACAAATCATAAATCGAAAAATATTACAATCTGAGTTATCTCAGTATTTAAAAACAATTTAAATTTTTTTTTTTGCATGTTTATAATCGTGCCAAAATTGTAGCTACTGATGTTCATACAGAACATTATCAGAAAATAAGATCGGTATTTAAAGTAACTGTGGAGCCAAAGTATATAAAATGAAATAAAGCATTTGATTATGGAGAATATTTTTGTAAATCTTTTAAGGGTAAAAACTCGCTCACATGATTTTTACAGCTAAAGCTTCCATAGAACAGCATTAGATAAACATCCAACTGTCTGTCAAGCACGTCAACATCTTAAATAAACAGCTACTGTTACATTAAAAAATCATTTCTGCAATATTTAAAAAAAAAAAATCATATTGATTTCCATTCAGATTAATTATACATTAAATTAACTATTTTCCTCGAATGAAGTTTCAGAAAAACATATTTTATTTTAGGGACATTTTATAATAAAAAAATTAAATAAAAATTATGAAAGACTAAAAATAGCGCAAAATCTTTTATAGCGGGTATATCTTATTTATTCCTTTTCTAGTTGTAGTCGGATTTCGTCGTAGTAAAGGGTAATCGTATACCGTAGCAGGTTAACGGAATTTAGCCTTGTGGGAAGATAGCCCACTATCATTCATAAAATGATTATAAATCAAGAAAGGCAATTTGAGTATAAAATAACATTTATATATACATATTTCAATTAATGTTTTACAATTAAAATAATACTTGAATACAAGTCCAACGGAGGTTAAAGTGTTCATGGAAAATAATATAATGCTGAAAAAGATAAAAGGCTGATGAGTGTGGAAGCTTCATGTAGGTAAGGGGATGTTCATTTTGAAGTTACCACTTCTAAGGTCAGCAAGTCAGTAGGTACTTTTGAGGAATGTTTTTGAAGAGGTCAGTAAGTACTTATGAGACAGGGGAAGGAAAGAGGTCAGCATAGTAGCCACTCGACTAAAGTCAAGAGAGAAACTAATCAGCTCGTCCGTCTCCTCCGGTCTGTCTAACGATGCTTTGTCTCCGCTTTTTATATCTGCCTTTTGGATCGAACAGCTTGTTTGGATTTTCATACTTGGTTAATTTTTATTTTATTATACATCTGCGCAAACTCGGATGCACACGACGAGTTTTATTCATTTGCCTTTTTGTTGTGAGAGAGCCAACATCCGGTTTCTCGCTTTTGTTCGGTCGGTATCACCATACCATGAAATAAATGAAACAAAATTTCAAACACTCGGACACTCTATGAGGAGCAAACAAAAAACATTGAATACGGTTAGTCATACGCATAGTACCTATATTGTAAAATGCTTACATAGTACCTATATTGTAAAATGCCATCTCGTTTAAAATGTTTTTGAATAATATCGAATAGATTTGACACACAGATTCAGTTCCGTCCCTTAGATGAAAGCCATGATAAACTCTATGGCTATCACACTTAATTGTAATCCAATTTTTTGTAAGCACCCATTAACGTACTCTGTTAGCACGTTAATGAGTGCTTACAAAAAAATTATGACGATGATCCCGGATAAGATGGAAAGCACTTTTAAAAATAAAAATGAAAACAGAAGAAAAAATACGAAGCCATCCTTAATTAATTTAATATTTTTATTAGAAAGTCGATAAGAGAATTCATGACGGTTACAATAAAAATGTGCAGATTATTCAAATAAATATACTGCCCATATATATATATATATATATATATATATATATATATAATCTACACTTATTTATAAATGGAACTCTTTGTGTATGCGTGTGTCCGTTACCTATAGACTCCGTGTGTGTCATTCGGCATTTTCACATTTTCGTAATAAAAAATTATCGTAAATAATCAGGCCAGTAGATATGACTATATAATACTGTTTAATTAAAATCAGAATATCTACTTAAAATACGAGTATCGATAAAAAATAATGTTCAAGCAATTCATTTCAAATTGTCTGTTGTTTATAACCAAGTTTCGTTAATATATATATATATATATACCAGTAAAATTAGTTAAAACAGTAGACGGTTGATTAAAATCAAAAGCATTGCTCAAAGCACAATCATAAATGAAATGAATATGCAGCCCTAACAATATGTCAAAGAACGGAACAAACAAAACATACACTTTGAAGAGACAGGTGTGGTCAAAATCTAAGTATCAAGTAAATGATGTGTGTTTTCATAAGCCCTAGAAAACGAATGAATGTATCAATCAAAAATGTTCTTCCAATCTAGACATATTTCGTGCCTTTAAATAATCTGCAAAGGGTTAATAAGCCGTAAAAAACGAATGAACGTATCAATCAAAACCAGAGGAACAGAAATCCGAAGTATCCTGTTAATGTTATTTTTTTCTTGTAGAAATGATATACTTGCGTATTTACTAACCAATCCACCTCCGAACAATTGAAGGTAAAATATTTTTTAAAATCCTGCCGCCTTCTAATTATGAATTATAATGGTGAACCATATAATTATTGTTTTGAAATGACAGGTTTCCCTTGAAAACGAACTCTGATCTTTATTAAAGAGTACCAGACACACAGTAACAAACGCCACGAAAAAAAAAAAAAAAAAAAAGGAAAGGTTGTTTATGACTTGGTTTGTGAAGTTTCACATCAATAACGTTTTTATTTTGTTTCAGTCTTCATGTTCCATGAGACAATGAACAGGTGTTAGACATATTTTGTTCTGTTTTTAAATGTCAACCAAACAGATAATAAAAGGGAAATAGACAATAGAAAAAGACCTTTACACACCTTTGATTATTTTATAGCGAATATAAAAATTAAAAATACTAAATAATTACAATATAACAATCCCTAACCTTTTTGACACTGTGTTTAATTCTAAATTTCACAACTAAAAGGTTTACTCGAATTTAATTTAAACTTCAGGGTTACTTACAGTGATAACCCTTCTATAATCTGTATATTAAACTTTTTATCAGCCGTGTTCCTTTATGACTTAGTAGATCCTGGACCTCAACATCTTTCATTCTGATGTAGCTTTTAATAAGTTTTCTCTTTTTAATATTTCTCACAAACATTGTTCTACCAACAATTTATTAAAACTTATCAGGTATGTTACATCTTAGCTCTGCTTCTCTTCCCCTCGAATCTGTCCTGTGGGTATCAGATTTTCCAAACCCTCCTTCCTTTTTACATCACCCAGAAATTTTAACTGACTCTTCTTTATGTTAATTATGAGACTCCTTTTTCTGCAGAACCACATTGCTTCAAGCCTCTTATTTATATCTGAAGATATTGCCCAGCATTCATTGCCACGTGGGAGAGGTATTACGTCAAAATTCAATACATTTTTTTGGTTCTACTGATGTTTTTTACTTATTGTTTTTAAATCCGTTCTACTGAAAATTTACTGAAGAACATGAAGTATGTTACGCACTGCTTTCCTTTTTTCATCTTTCCCTCAATATGTCCTATGAGTATCAGGTTTCCCGAGCCATCCTTCCTCATTCTGGTGCCCAAGAAATTTCAAATAGCTGTTCCTGAATTGACTCGTCTGGAGTACTAATACTCGATTTCCCACCAAAAAGTAACGCTCAAATGAGTAATATATATATATATATATATATATAGTATTTCGAGGAAACAGATAATTTTCTAAATTCATATTGTTAAATATAAGAGACAATAAATGTCTATTATGTTTAATTATGAGCCGTTCTAAACATCGTATTTTGGCTTCCATTTCAGGTGAAAATAATTAAAAAACTCTCTAAAATTTGGAAATTTTCTTATTAGGTTGGTTCTAAGCTTTCGGTTCACATGAGCCATCTTCAGAGAGGTTACAAGGACGTTAACATAAAAACATCCACTATTAGCGAGAGCTCGAAATGATAACAGAACCATATATTTAAATGCAATGTAATGTGTTATGACCAGATTTAAACGTTTTTTTATTAAGTGTGGGTTGTTTGGATTTAATGTAGATTGACTCCAATATCTCACGCGGTGTGACGTCATAGAACCGTATTACAAATTTTACGAACTGCGTTTGCTATTTTTGGTAACTGTTGCCGTTGCTTAGCGGAGTTTTATGTCATCACAAGATAAAATCGTCGCTGATGGTAGATGTTTTTGTGTTAACGTCCTTGTAATCTCTCTGAAGATGGCTGATGTGAGCCGAAAGCTTAGAACCAATTTTATAAAAAATTGTGACCTTTCGTCTGAAAAAAAATACAAGGTATCCATATTTTCATGTGCACTCTAAGACATTTATAACTTTATTTGTATTTGCGATAAAAATAATTTATAAAAAATATTAGAAAGATGTAAATCTGTATTTTTTAAGATTTTATTGTAATTTTATTTAAGTTTCCACATGTCCTCCATCATTAGCAATACAAAGGGAAATACGATTTTGCAGTTCACGGAAAACATTTGCCAAATGATTTACAGTAATGCCTGCAATCACATTAGATATTTTAGCTTTCAAATCTTCTAATGAACTAGGTCTGGTTGCATACACAATTGTTTTCTCATGAAAAAATCTAATGGAGTCAAATCTGGCGAAGGTGGAACCCAATAAAATGATCCAACTCTTCCGATTCATCTGTCAGGAAATTCCTGATTTAGAAACTGTTTAACACGCAGACAAAGTGACAAGGAACTCCATCTTGTTGAAACACTGTATTATCTTTTAACTGTTCAAGTTCATTTTTTACAGATTATTTCTATCACAAATACAAATAAGGTTATAAATTTTAAAATGTACACGGACTTTATGGACACCCTGTGTTTATTATGCTGAAAATATTTCGTCACCCACAGTGTTTGGAATGTAAGGATGATGAACCGGATTAAGTCGATTGAATTTATGTTTTATCTTTTTGAAGATGATTTTACAGTCTAGTGCTGCATTTTGATTCTTTGTCTTCTTCTATGTGCCTTGTCCTTTCAGGACGTAGATGATCATGGCTGTCCATGTCTCTTTATCCCTGGTGACCCTCAGCACGATTTCCCCTGTTACACCGCTCAACCCTTGTTCTGCCATCCACCCGCACATGACAGTCAAGTACATTACACACTGTTTCCACTGTCTTTCTTGCGCTCTGTCCGACCTGTTAGTATCAGGTTCACCACGCCCTTCTTCCTCACTGCATGTCCAAGGAACATTAGCTGTCTCTTCCTGATGCTCAGTATTAATTTTCTTTTCGTTTCAATCCTTTCTAAAACCTCATAATTGCTCACATGCTCGATCCATGATATCCGCATCATCCTTCTGTAGAACCACATTTCAGTTGCCTCACGTTTTTCCTTCATCTTCGATGAGATTGTATATTCATGGATAATATATTATGCTCTCATTACGATTGTGCTCTCTAAGAGGAAAATTTTGAAAATAGTTACCACTTCTGCGATTTACGTGTCCTTTGAAGTGCCAGTCTGTTAGAACACTTCCTAGGTATTTAAATTTTTGTACCTACCAATTTAATATTATTATGTTAATATTATCGTCATATATTCTATTTAAGCTCTGCCAATGTCCAGCATTAGTTTATTTTATATTTTAAGGACAAATGGCCCAGTGGCTATAGACGTTTCTTAGTTCCACTGATATCACCCTGTGAATTGTGAGTTCAATACCAGGCTACAGCATTGGTGAACAAATAACTTAGAGAGTCTGGTTAGAGGGAGATAAGATTACCGAAAGAGGCTTCGCACAAGTTATGAGACTGATATACTCCAGTGATCGTAATAAAGGGTTGGATTCGAAATCCCCAGCACTCGAAGAAGGCTGGAGCGTAAAACGGCTGAAACGTCGTACAAATGACAATAAAGATGAGGATAATAGTCCGAATAATGTAAATAATTTTAAAAATATTTTTATATTACCTCTGTTATATAATTTGTATATTGTACGTCGGGAACTGTTTTTATAACGTCCTTGTTTGTTTGATTTGTACCATATATATATATATATATATATATATATATATATATATAATTCCTCCACATACAAGCCTGTTTTGATGTATTACAGCTCACTAGGTTCTGACTGGGATCGAAATTCGACCTATTTGGTGTCAGTCGGAGTCGCTACTCCCTAAGCCATAGGTGCAAGGAACCAGAGAAAAGAAATCTTAGCGTGTTATATATAAGTGGTGTATTCATACGCCAGTCACGAAAGAACTCAATTCATTCCTGAAGAGTATTGCGTAAATCGTAGAAGTGGTAACGGTTTTCAAAATTTTGCTCTTTAGAAAGCACAATTGTAACGAGAGCATAATATATTATCCATGAACATACAAGCCTGTTTCGCTGTATCATAGCTCATCAGTGTGGTTAGACATCCACTTTATTCTGGCCGGAATCGAAACTCGAATGACCTTTTTCCTGATCCGAAAAAGGACTGAAGCAAAATTCTATATTCAGTTTCTTTTATTACGTTTTTTTTTTTCACCTTACAGAGTGACTGCATATCTAATCATGACTTTTAGTATCGTTTAAATAATTCTTTTAATGTTTCATGAACTTAGAGGACCAAGAAATTAAAAATTCGATACGATGCTTTAAAAAGAATTATACGATTGCAAATGAATTCGTGTCGAAATAATTTTAACGTTTCCATTTTTTTTTCTTCTCGTCGAATTTATTTCTGGTTTAATATCGCAGAAACTTAATTAACGAATTGAAAGAAAAAAAAAGAAATATTTTTGTTTCTGAAAATAACAAACGAATACATTTGAAGAATGGGTTGCCGGGAAAGAAACATATAAACGAGACATTATGTTAAATTGTTATAAAAAAAAGTAATAAACATCTACAAAAGCTATTTTTGAAATTTAAAAGAATATTTGAAACTATAAAACGTTCAACAATTCAGTATCAACATGATAAATTGAAAGAGAAAAATACACAGTGAATTTTATTCAAAAATAGTTTTTTGGTTTCACTTTACATTTTTCGGTGCTTCTAAATGTTCCATTCCATGTTTTAGTCCCAGCTAAATTAGTTCGGTGCACGTTCATGACAAACTATTTAAAGTGATAGTAGGAGATAAATTGGAGTAGATAGATCTATCTATCGCCTGGTTCACACTCCACCCACGTCTATTGAACAGGTTAAGAGGCTCATCCCTTGTTCCCTGTTTAGGATGTGGTTTCCGGTTTTCTCTTTTCCAATCTTTTCAATATTACGTAGCCCCCTGCACATCAGTGGCGTTACCGCCTTGCTCGGGGTGATACGATTAAAAAAAAAAAAATATCAAATATGTGGCAATACCTTCCGTCGGTATAGATTTTGAGTTTGTGTTTTGTTTAATGGCATATCTACCTCTGTGGGTGATTTAATGCCAAAAAAGTTGGGGGTTTAAGGTATCGTTTCAGAAGGTATCTGACTCTTTGTTGTATCGTCGAGTTTTAAGTTTGTGTTTTGTTTAATGGCATATCAACCTCTGTGCGTTATTTAATGCCAAAAAAGGTTGGGTTTTAAGTTTTTTTTAATGTTTGGTTATAGTGATAAAGTTGATTTTATAAGATTTTGCTGAAAAATTGTTTTTGATTTTTGATTTTCTTTCAGAAAACTGAAGATGTTTTCTAGTTTTATATTAAAAAATGTATTGCTGGTAATATTTTGTTTCTTTCAAAAATGTGTTATGGTAATAAAGTTTTCCTTCAGAAATGTATATTTTTCTATAAAAGTCTATTTTTTTATACATATTTCTATAAAAGTCGATGTTTATTCTTTCGTAGTGTTTTGACCCCAGTTAAGGAGTTAACTATTTGCCCATAGCTGGGACCCTAACAGATGCTACCACTCTAAAGTTTCATGAACTTAGAGGACCAAGAAATTAAAAATTCGATACGATGCTTTAAAAAGAATTAAGTCTATTTTTTTATATATTAAGAATTAAGTCTATTTATATATATATATTTCTGTAAAAGTCGATGTTTATTCTTTCATAGTGTTTTGGAGTTAACTATTTGCCCATAGCTGGGACCCTAACAGATGCTACCACTCCGGGTCAGGGTGGACCTGGGAACAACAGCAATTAAGAGGTGGTTCCATGCTCTCACAACCTCCCAATCAAAGGCCTTGCTGCCGGATGCAGTTTATTGTCATTCCAAGGATCCGTCGGTATAGAGATTTACTAACATATTAAAAACAAAATATAAAGAATAATGTGACGATAGAGAAATGAATAAATAAAAATAAATATCTAGAACACTGTGGGTTCATCATCACTAAAAACAGACGGATAATGTAAATCGCCAGGCAAACAAATCCATGATTCAACTAAGGAATCAGAAAGCTTTCAAACCCCGATGCAGAAAAAAAAAATATAAACAGGTAAAAATATTAAGGAGACCAAAATATCCCCATTTTTGATAATATGCAGTTCGATCAACCAATCAAAAATGCTTTTATAAACAGAGTATAAGACAACGTGTCAATGACAGTCGAATAACTTTTTCAAATATATATATTATCGTCTCACCCCAAGCAAGGCAGTAATACCACTGGTGGACAGGGGCTGACATAATAGGAGAGTGAAGGGAGAGGAGGACATATCACAGTAGTTGTCGGAGAATGGGTAAGAGAAGGACGGGTACATTGGTGTGAAGAGAGCTGCGTGAGTGGAAAGTGTAAGATGAGAACAAAGATAGGAACCAAGGAGATAAGAGATGACAGTTGACGTTGCTTTTAAACTCTTGGAGATTGTAGCTAACAGGGAAACAAGAATTCGGAGGGGAGTTCCACAGGCGAGAAATGCGAGTAAAACTGATAGAGTGTGATTATATTTCATTGTTTTCAAAGTAAAAGGGTGGGACCTTGTTGCCATCAAGTAAATTCGCGTATGTGGGGACACCAAGGAGCAGAATCCGTGAAAGTACTTGTAGAAGAGACAGTAGGAAGTCTCATCTCGTCGGTGAGAAAGAGACTAGAGTTGAGCCGCAAGGTCAGGATCGACTCCATTTCAGATTCTTCCTAGGACATTGTCGAGAACCGCAAGGTGAACACAGAGTTGCCCGATCAGATATGATAGCAAGAGCTGCGCGAGAAGAACGTGTAAGATGAGAAGAAAGATGGGAATCAAGGAGATAAGAGATGGTAATTGACGTTGCATTTAAACTCTTGGAGATTGTAGCTATCAGGGAAACAAGAATTCGGAAAAGAGTTCCAGAGACGGGAAGTGCGAGAAAAGAAACTGAGGGAGTAGAAGTTTTGGTTACATTTGGTTGTTTTCACTGTAAAAGAGTTGGACCTAGTTGCAAGTATAATGGCACGAGTAAAACAGAAACAGGTTACAGGGGAGGTCGTAGAATGGGTAAGAGAAGGACGGGTACATTGGTGTGAAGAGAGCTGCGTGAGAGCGGAAGGAAAGAAAACAAGATACGGAGGGTGTCGGGAGAAAGATGGGAGTCAAGGAGATAAGAGATGGCAATTGACGTTGCTTTTAAACTCTTGGAGATTGTAGCTATCAGGGAAACAAGAATTCGGAAGGGTGTACCACAGGTGAGAAATGCGAGTAAAGCTGATAGAGTGTGATTATATTTGATTGTTTATCCCCATTTTTGATAATATGCAGCTCGATCAACCAATCAAAAATGCTTTTATAAAAAGAGTATAAGGCAACGTGTCAATGACAATCGAATAACTTTTTCAAATATATATATTATCGTCTCACCCCAAGCAAGGCAGTACTACCACTGGTGGGCAGGGGCTGACATAATAGGAGAGTGAAGGGAGAGGAGGACATGTCACAGTAGTTGTTGGAGAATGGGTAAGAGAAGGACGGGTATATTGGTGTGAAGAGAGCTGCGTGAGTGGAAAGTGTAAGATGAGAACAAAGATAGGAACCAAGGAGATAAGAGATGACAGTTGACGTTGCTTTTAAACTCTTGGAGATTGTAGCTATCAGGGAAACAAGAATTCGGAAGGGTGTTCCAGAGACGGGAAATGCGAGTAAAGCCGATAGAGTGTGATTATATTTGATTGTTTTCAAAGTAAAAGGGTGGGACCTTGTTGCCATCAAGTAAATTTGCGTAGGTGGGTGCACCAAGGAGCAGAATCCGTGAAAGTACTTGTAGAAGAGACAGTAGGAAATCTCATCTCGTCGGTGAGAAAGAGACTAGAGTTGAGCCGCAAGGTCAGGATCGACTCCATTTCAGATTCTTCCTAGGACATTGTCGAGAACCGCAAGATGAACAAAGAGTTGCCCGATCAGATATGATAGCAGTATTCAATGCACGGGCGGACGGTAGGTTTGTATATGTGCATGATGGATTAAGAAAAAAAAACTTCTTGGCCTGACACAGTGACCTGACGTTCTTAGCACTAGTTTTAGCTATTAATTCAATGTAGTCGTTCTACTTAAGGTTAGCTGAGAGAGTAAGGCCGAGGAGGCGCAGGGTATTGCTTTCACGGAGACTAGCGTGATCCATGCTGATGGCGGGTAGGAAAGATTGTTTATGGTGGTTAAAGGATAGCAGCTTCGTTGTGGAAGCATTAAAGTTTACGGACCGTTTCTTACCCCAGACGGAGGTCCTTTTCCAGAGCAGCTGCAAAGTTTGTTTTGTCAGCATCGGCAGATTTCTTAGCTAATAGGGAGTAAATGGTGGTGTCGTCGCCGTAGAGGCCTTCTTTGGATTTGATTACATCAGGGAGATCATTGATGAAATTAGAAAAAGCGTAGGACATAATATAGAGCCTTGAGGGAGACCCATGTTCGATGATAGGATATGAAGTATGTCCGTTCAGTACATTATTCAATACATGATTCGATAGGAACGATTTCATTTAGTCTAACAAGTGTCCATATATACTATAGCCAAGTAGCTTGCACAGAAGGCCAGTGTGCTACACTCTGTCAAATGGTTTGGTAATATGAAGAGCAAAGGTTGAACTTTAACGTTTTGATCTAGAGCCTGTTATATGCATCCATTGATGGTTGTTAGCATGTCAGCAGTAGACCCGACGAAGCGCGAGCCATGATGTTTGTCGAGAATATGCATTGGGCTATTACATATTGGACCACTTCAGCACTCATGATGGCCTCGAACACTTTGTCAAAAATTGGTAGGAGACTAATAGGGCGATAACTAGAGGGCTTTGAATGTTACCCCGAGTTCTTAAAAACAGGAACCACAGATGAGAACTTCCAGAAGACAGAAAAGCAGAAAGACAGTAGTTGTACAGTTTGGAGAGGACAGAGGAGTATTCAGGGGCACATTTCTTTAAGACGGTGACTGGGATTCTGTCACATCCACTCGTTTTATGGGGGCAAAGTTCTGAAACTTTTAGAGAACAGCGACGGGGTAATGCAAACGTAGACAAAATGGGCCTCATTTCTAGGTGGAAAGTAGGGTGCGGATATTTCAGACGAATTAAATGAAAAGTTGTAGGAAAAACTGCAAGCAAAAGACTCAGACTTCTTCTTTTTCGTAACATTTATTGATTAAAGGAGGGATAAAAGGTTTACTGCTGCTTAGCACAAATTTTCAGAACCGCCAGTAGGATTTCGAGCCGAACTTGCGCGCTGCTATACGTTGCTTCATTCTGTCAGCAAACAACAGCTTAGCGTCATTGAGCCTCCTCTTACATTCATGACGAGCAGAAACAAAAAAGTGACTATTATTGTCAAAGGCGTGGTTCCGATAAATCCGGAAGTAGAGATTCCTGTAGGCTATGGCGGCTGTGCAGGCTGAGGTGAACCAGGGGGCGAATAGAGTTTAAGGTAGAACTTCCTGGCTGGAATGAAAGGATTGATGCCAGCTTTCACCCAGGAGGAGACCTCAGATGCGCGGTTTTTATCGGTGAGACTTCATCGCTTTCTTCACAGGGACTTCACAGGATTTCACATATAAAATCTCGTAGTGTCTTCACGTTCGCATTTGAGAGCAGTAAGTGTTTCTCTTGGTTGGGGGTTCATGGAGGGAAGTGGAGTGGATATATATATATATATATATATATATATTTAGTATATCGAGGCAGCAAGTAATTTTCTAAACATACGCTGTTAAATATAAGAGACAATGAATGTCTATTATGTTTAATCATGAGCTGTTCTAAACATCGTATTTTGGCTTTAATTTCAGTTGAAAATAAAGACAAAAATTCTCCAACATTTGGATAATTATTTATTGGTTTTCTTTTAAGCTTTCGGCTCACATGAGCCATCTTCAGAGAGGTTGTTTAAACTGAAATATTATAAAATCCACTATCACCGACAATTTTATTTTGTGTTGACATAAAACTCCGCTTGGCAACGGCAATAGTTACCAAAAATAATAAACGTAATATGTTATTTCCTGTTTTAAAGTTGATTTTATTGAGTTTAAAACTTGAAAACAGGAAATAACATATTACATTGCATTTGATTACATGGTTTTGTTGTCATTTCGCGCTATCCCGTGGTGTGACGTCATAAAACCGCATCGCAAACTTAAGAACTGCGTTTATTATTTTTGGTAACTATTGCCGTTGCCAAGCGGAGTTTTATGTCAACACAAAATAATATCGTCGGTGATGGTGGATTTTATAATATTTCAGTTTAAACAACCTCTCTGAAGATGGCTCATGTGAGCCGAAAGCTTAGAAGAAAACCAATAAATAATTATCCAAATGTTGGAGAATTTTTCTCTTGATTTTCAACTGAAATTAAAGCAAAAATACGACGTTTAGAACGGCTCATGGTTAAACATATAACAGAAACCACAGCATGATCACAGTTGCCAAGAGGGCAGAGCTGCATGACATGGAAAAATTCAGGGATAGAAGTGAAGCTGAAATCTAACAGAGATGAAGCTTGCCCTTCACGCACAGTAGGGAAACGTGTGGGGAATTCCACCACTTACGTCAGAGACTGGGTAATTGCATAGTTCCGTGTGTGGATGTCAGCCAGATCAGTAACAGAGTTTTCCAGCCAATTGGAATGGGGCATTGAAGTCAGCGAACGCAAATATGTTGGCGAACGTGTAGGACGCGATAGCCTTGTCGATATTCTTCAAGGCAGATCTACAAATGTGCTTGTAGACAGATGTAAAATCAGCTAAAATCAAAGTTGACAAATTAATTTCGTTTATGTTACTATTCTGTGGTTATTGTAACATACACAGAGACGAAAATAAATTTCGGCAAATAGCTTGCGGACTTATCCGGTTAAACCATTCTTTGCTACTTTGAAAACAAACATACTATCGTTCAACACCAAGTCAAGCGCAGAGTACTACATTTGAATATATTACAACTAGGAGACCAAAAATGATAAGAAAGTGAAAAAGGCAGCCTTGGTATTAAATGGGCATATCACATCAAAGACAAGAAAATTAAGCAAAAACAAGATTAGGTTAAAGACAGATTGACATCTTGACCGTTAAGGAGGGAAAAGATGAAAGGAGAAAATTAAGATAAGGGAAAGGAAAAAGGAGAAAAAAGATAAAGAATTAGTATGTATTCTTTGAGGCCAAATTTCAAAATGAATCTTTGCACTGATTAGTTAAAAAAACACAGATGTAAATTTTCTATTTCTCCACATACCTACACAGAAAACCAAAGGTTTTTGTATTTAATTGTAAATAATCAATACAACCAACATCAAACATTACCTGATGAAGAGAATCTATCTCGAAACATAGAATTTTCCGTGTCGCAATGTACAATTAATACATAACTATATAATTATATTAAACTCTATAATATTTATTGTATTGAGCACTGTTCATAATAAAATAAATACCGGGGCACTCAAAACAGTAAAACCTTGAGTCCCCTTCACCTAGAATTATATATATATATATATATATATATATATATATCGTTTATTCAGTAATGAATTATCACCACACGTTAAAAGTCTGCCTCCTTCTACCGAGCGCCCATAGCTTAGCGGTAGAATCGCTAACTGACGCCAATTCAGTCGGGTTTTCATCCTGGGTAAAAAGCAATCGGATGACTAACCGGACTGATGAGCTGTGATACAGCGAAACAGATCTGTCTGCGGATGACTATTCACCCTCTCACACCCTGATTGAGCACTCTGGGTGAATGGTAGATTTTGCAAAATACTCTAGCATCTACGTATCGTTCATTCAGTAATGATTTAGAGAACTCTCACTACCGGCAAATGAATACATGATATGTCTCACGCTAAAAGTCTGCCTCCTCCTACCGAGCGCCCATAGCTCAGAGGTAGAATATCTGACTGACTCCAATTCGGCCGGGTTTCAATCCTGAGATAAAAAGCAATCGGATGTCTAACCGTAATGATGAGCGGTGATAGAGCGAAACAGATCTGTCTGTGGATGACTATATATATATATATATATATATATACTAGCAGTATAGTCCGGCGTTGCTCCGGTGTAATGAAAGCTTTAAAACTAATCCATGGTCCCGGAGCTCAGACTTTTTGGAAGTTGGCACGAAAGACTAAAAAGCAATAGTTGTTTCGAGTTAAAGCGAAACTGTAGACTGAAACAGAAATGAATGGATGTAAGTCAAATTTTGATTTCCTGGTATCGATATTAAATAAGTCTTTTTCGTCGTAAACTGAATTTTGAAGGCTAAATAAGTCCTCTGAGTAAATGGTATCATGGCTGAAACTAAGAACTACAATTATACCTATATAGAGCCAAATCCAAAGCAAAAACTAAAAGTGCTGAAAAAAATACAGACATACAGCCAGATAAACAGACAAATGAATACATGATATGTCTCACGCTAAAAGTCTGCCTCCTCCTACCGAGCGCCCATAGCTCAGAGGTAGAATATCTGACTGATTCCAATTCGGCCGGGTTTCAATCCTGAGATAAAAAGCAATCGGATGTCTAACCGTAATGATGAGCGGTGATAGAGCGAAACAGATCTGTCTGTGGATGACTATATATATATATATATATATATATATATATATATACTAGCAGTATAGCCCGGCGTTGCTCCGGTGTAATGAAAGCTTTAAAACTAATCCATGGTCCCGGAGCTCAGACTTTTTGGAAGTTGGCACGAAAGACTAAAAAGCAATAGTTGTTTCGAGTTAAAGCGAAACTGTAGACTGAAACAGAAATGAATGGATGTAAGTCAAATTTTGATTTCCTGGTATCGATATTAAATAAGTCTTTTTCGTCGTAAACTGAATTTTGAAGGCTAAATAAGTCCTCTGAGTAAATGGTATCATGGCTGAGACTAAGAACTACAATTATACCTATATAGAGCCAAATCCAAAGCAAAAACTAAAAGTGCTGAAAAAAATACAGACATACAGGCAGATAAACAAACACAAACACAGGCATCTTATTATCGACTTTCTGCTCTATTGTAAGAACTGCAAGCTTGAAACTTCTGAATATCGTTTCTTATGTCTTTGTCTATGAGTGTATCAAATTTGATTAAAATTGGACTACTCCTCTATAACCCGATTTATTCGATTATCAATTTTCGATATTTATCGGGAGTACCCCGACATAAAACCTAGCTAAGAACACTCGCAACCATTATAGTACAACTGTGTAAATTTTCAAGAAAATCGGTTCAGCCGTTTCGGAGTCTATAGGCAACGGACACACACACACACACAGACACACACATACAGACACACACACACACACACACAGACAAAGTTCCATTTATAAATAAGTTTAGATTAGATATATTGCTGTTTTAATAGCAGCAAATATGAAACTTGAAAAAATATACAAAGAAATAAATTGATCTGCAAGTTTTAACGTGTGTGCATGGGAACAAGAGATGAGCACCACTTAATGTTCTGTAACGAAGAAGATTGAATTTGCGGGAAAAAAAAATCCAAGTAGAATTTAGTAAGGAGCAGTGTCGATATCTGTCAAAGAAAAATCAAAATGCACTATTGTAAAAAGAAGAAAATTCACCAAGAAGGACAAACTATGAAAGAGATAAAAACGTATCAACTGAAACTAAAGTAAGGCCAGTAATGAGCACCGGGTTGTAAGATTAATTCGTAAGGGGTAATGTGAGCCCAAATATGAACGTGGATGCCCATGAAACGGAGAAGAAATTTTCAATTCTAGTGAATGTTTAGCAGAAACACTATGCATGAAGAACATTTTCGGTTGAATTCGGTTTTTTTTTCCTGCCATAAGGGAGGTCGAATAGCATGTCATGCATAAGTAAATAACAAAAACAAAGAGTGAAACAAGATTTAACACTGAGTCTATTGAGTGGTTAATATTATAATAATATTAATATTGATTGGTTAATATAGACTATGGTGCGTTGTGGCGCAGGGGATATCGGCTCGGAACGAGAAACCGGGGAGCCGTGTTCGAATTCCAGTTGAATCCATTGTATTCACTTACGCTCAAATACCCTTGGGAAAGGTATTAATCCGTCTCTTCCCTCCAGTTATGGGTTAAATAGCAGGACAGATTGGGTTCTATTGCCTTAATCGGCAACCAGCCTACCGCAGAAAGCAATGGTAACCTACTGCGGGATAATCTTCTGGCTAGTCAGTCATGTCTCTTTCGAGACATGATCACCCAAGCGTGTATCACGTATGGCACTTAACTGACTGATTAGTACAAACAAGAATACACAAACAGAGAAAGAGAGAGAGAGAGAGAGAGAGAGAGGAGAGCAGTTTTCCTGGTGATTAGAAGTGAAAGGGGCTTGCGAAAGAGACGATGCATTCATAAGTTTATTTTTTAAGTTTATTGATTGAGGATCTGGCTTGCGTGAAAGGAATTGATAAATAACTTTATGTTATGGAGAAACACACCTATTCCTCAGATAATGGACCCTCCCTCCTATATTAACAAGAGTTAACAGGAAGTTCTTGGGAAGTTCGCAGGAGTTCTTTAAAGTTCTCTCTGAGTTCAGTAGAGCTACTAGGCAGTTGATATTAGTCAGCAGTTAACCGAATACTAAGGAGTCAGCTTTCAGTGGAAGATTACCAAGTTCCTAATATTTTGGGTGTGTTAAGTCGATTAGCAACGGACATAGCAGGATTATATAATTTTCAGTGCGAAAACTACTCCACAGCAATACTGTCTCTTGATAGGATCCGACAAGAATTGAGAAATAAAGAGTTGTCTAGAGTGAACATTTTCCAAGGTTCAAATTTTCAGATTAGACAGATGAATATGCAGCTGTATTTACGAGAATTAATAAATCTGTTTGTCATTATTAATATACGTTATATTAATTGTACTATGTCGTAAAATAGCAACTTTTGAGGTAAATAGGATTTCTGAACATTAAACACAGTTAACGATGAGCTGTTATCTCTATACTTGTTATGGAGAAACACACTTATTCCTCAGATAATGGACTCTCGTTCCTATATTAATAAGAGTTTACAGGAAGACTTTAGACTTCTATTGGAGTTAAGTAGAGCTACTAGGCAGTTAGCCGAATACTAAGAGTCATCTTTCAGTGGAAGATTACCAAGTTCCTAACATTTTGGGAGCGTTAAGTCGATTAGCAACGGAATAGCACGATTATAACTTTCAGTGCGAAAACTACTCCACAACACTTTATTTCTTCCGAGAAAATTCAAACAAACAAATATTGTCAATAAGGAGAAAGATAGGTCCAGTTTATATTTTCGCTGACGAATGCGAATTGGGAAATTTAACTAAAGGACAAACTCTTCTTGGGAGTCGAAGTTATGAAAACAATTCCTGCCGATGAGGATGAGGTGATCTGGATTATATTTTCTTTGGACAGAGATGAGTCTGGGAATTAAAAACGATTTTTCTCGGTTCCTCAAGAAATCTAAACTTATTTATAAATGGAACTGTGTGTGTGTGTGTGTGTGTGTGTGTGTGTCCGTTACCTATAGACTCCGAAACGGTTGAACCGATTTTCTTGAAAATTTACACAGTTGTACTATAAGCGTCTGCGAGTGTTCTTAGCTAGGTTTTGTGTCGAGGTACCCCCGGTAAATATCGAAAATCGATCATCGAAAAAAATCGGGTTATAGATGGATTGCTCCGATTTTAATCAAATTTCATACACTCATAGACAAAGAGATAAGAAACGATATTCAATAGTTTCAAGGTTGCAATATTTACAATAGTGAAGAAAATTGATAATATATATACATATATATATATATATATATATATATATATATATATATATAAGGCAAGATGTTTGTGTTTGTGTCTGTTTATCTGTCTGTATGTCCTTTATACAAATCCACAATTTTGATCCGATTCTCACCAAACTTCACACAAATATTCTTTAGGCTGAGTCTGAGCTCCAGGACCATGGATTAGTTTTAAAGCTTTCATTACACCCGTGCAACGCCGGACTATACTGCTCGTATATATATAACTGGAAACACTTTTTAGTCTTTCGTGCCAACGTCTAAAGAGTCTGAGCTCCAGGACCATGGATTAGTTTTAAAGCTTTCATTACACCCGAGAAACGCCGGGATATACTGCTAGTTATTATATAATTAAGAACTAAAATAAAAATCCACCCTGTTTTGAACGCGCTTAATTTTTTTTTTTTTTATTTTCACAAAAACATGTCTGTCTGGAGAGCAGACTGAGGTTAAATGCTCAGAGGGTATGAGAAAGATGAAGGATATGGCATAGAGTGATGGTACAAGATGAAAAGTGAAGCATGTTAGAGTTTAGGGGAAGAACGAATCCATTAACTAATCCAAAGGACGGTGGATAATTCTATAAATTTGGACGTTGATTAAGAATGCACTCTTGGGGATCAAAGAAACTTTGCTGTGATTCATGTGAAAACTGAATCCCCAGAATAACTGAATCCCCAGAACTCGTCGGCCCCACACCGGTTCTGGTCCGAATTTCATTTAAGCTTTGAAAACTGAGAGACTTGTAAAGCAAATTCCCGCACCAGTGACTCTGGCCTTCGCGTAAGCTGACACTAGATCTCCTTAATCTAAAGAAATTTGAACCCAGCTCTAGAATTTGTAATGAGGCCCAGTGTTACTATAGTGATTAATGCGGTAAGGGGTAATCTTTGTTGTACCAAGAACTCAGTCAGTTAAGTGCCATACGTTATAAACGCTTGGGTGATCATGTCTCAAAATAGACATGAATGACTGGGCAGTGATTATCTCGCAGTAGGTTGCCATTGCTTTCTACGGTAGACTGGTTGCTGACCAAGGCTATAGAACCCAATCTGTCCTGTTATTTGATTCATAGCTAGAAGGAGAAGAGATGTATTATATTATTAAGTAGTAATTACTGAAAACCAATAAATAATTATCCAAATGTTGGAGAACTGATCCCCCACTTTATGCCCAGTAGAATTTTTAGTCATATCTCCAACTATTATATTCAGTCAGTCAGTTAAGTGCCATACGTGATACACGCTTGGGCGATCATATCTCGAAAGAGAACTGACAGACTGGGCAGAAGATTATCCCGCAGTAGGTTGCCATTGCTTTCTACGGTAGACTGGTTGCCGACCAAGGCTATAGAACCCAATCTGTCCTGTTATTTAACCCATGACTGGAGGGAAGAGACGGATTAATACCTTTCCCAAAGGTAAGTGAATGCAAAGAATTCAACCGGAATTCGAACTCGGCTCTCCGATTTCTCGTTCCAAGCCGATATCCAAGAACTACCTAAACTAAATTGATGAATAACCCAACAATACTTGCCTTTAGTTTATAGTGTTTGTAAAAATATTTCTTCTGTTAATTTAGCTTCCGACACGGTTCAGCCCAACGTTTTCATTACTCCGATATGCGATGTTCCATTGCTCTGAAATCAATAACGCGATGTGGGCCGAGTCGGTGTAAACTGAAACTGCAAGGAACCAACAACCAGTTTGGACTAGCATAAGTGCTGATCAGCGCAGATTTGGGCCGACTGAGAGGGCAATATCTATACCTAATGCCAAACATATTAATTTCTCCATTTCTTTCACAATTTCTTCTCCATTTTTAATCCCAGATCACTGGTGCCCCCTAAATACGAATTTGCACGAGATACTAGATTAGCAACTAGATCCCACCCTTTTACAGTGAAACCGATAAAATGCAGCCGTAACTTCTACTCCAACAGTTTCTTTCCTCGCACTTCCCGACTGTGGAATTCTCTTCCAAACGATTGCTTCCCCGACGGCTACAATCTCCAGGAGTTTAAATGTCAGGTCAATACACACCTCCTAACACACTAACCTGCTCCCATTCTATCAAGCACTCTTCCCATCTGCCCGACCCTCATCCTCGCTATCCTTACTCATCTGTCACCTTTCTCCTGACATTCCCTATGTCTATCCACTCCTTCTCTTTACCTTCCCCTATGTAGCCCCATGCGCAATAGTGGCAGTGGAATGCCTTGCTTGGGGTGAGATGATTAAAAAAAAACATGCATTATTTTTTAAGATCCTCGGTATCCTTACTCATCTGTCACCTTCCTCCTGACATTCCCTATGTCTATCCACTCCTTCTCTTTACCTTCCCCCTATGTAGCCCCATGCGCAATAGTGGCAGTGGAATGCCTTGCTTGGGGTGAGATGATTAAAAAAAAACATGCATTATTTTTTAAGATCCTCGGTATCCTTACTCATCTGTCACCTTCCTCTTGACATTCCCTATGTCTAACCCCTCCTTCTCTTTACCTTCCCCTATGTAGCCCCATGCGCAATAGTGGCAGTGGAATGCCTTGCTTGGGGTGAGATGATTAAAAAAAAACATGCATTATTTTTTAAGATCCTCGGTATCCTTACTCATCTGTCACCTTTCTCCTGACATTCCCTATGTCTATCCACTCCTTCTCTTTACCTCCCCCCTATGTAGCCCCATGCGCAATAGTGGCAGTGGAATGCCTTGCTTGGGGTGGGATGATTAAAAAAAACATGCATTATTTTTTAAGATCCTCGGTATCCTTACTCATCTGTCACCTTCCTCCTGACATTCCCTATGTCTATCCACTCCTTCTCTTTACCTTCCCCCTATGTAGCCCCATGCGCAATAGTGGCAGTGGAATGCCTTGCTTGGGGTGAGATGATTAAAAAAAAACATGCATTATTTTTTAAGATCCTCGGTATCCTTACTCATCTGTCACCTTCCTCCTGACATTCCCTATGTCTATCCACTCCTTCTCTTTACCTTCCCCCTATGTAGCCCCATGCGCAATAGTGGCAGTGGAATGCCTTGCTTGGGGTGAGATGATTAAAAAAAAAAAATTTACGTATAGAACATTTTATTGGCAAACAGTAGCGCCAGAAACCAGCAAACAACTCAGAGGGAATATAGAAGTTAATTTTCGAATTAACCTCTAATTACACTTCCAAATATACCTACGATTTTAAGTCAACACCAAATGACCATTTTTCCAGTCTGGTCATTTCATGAATTATAACCCCGATTGCATACTTACCGACGCAAACCCCGATTAATTATTTTGAAATATTGACTCCGTTGAATTTAGATTGGTAGAGAGTCACGTGGGAACATTTTATTGTGATGTAACAGTGACCCGCCTAGAAAACATCATCAGCGAACTGAACACGAATTTCGGCTTAGATTGGTTAAGTTTCCCAAGGAACGTGGCCATTATAATCAACCCCTTCCCACTTACTGATCTCTAGATATGCTAATGCTAATATTAACCGTTTCGTTATACGGAGACATTCGGCATTCACTGATTGAGCACCCAGTGTTATGTCGGTGGAAATTTATTAAACAACTTTCGATCAACTTTCTTCTACGAAAATTTATTTCTCAAGTCGAATAATTTTTATCACTCTTTGCAATATGGATGGGGAAGCGGACCTGAAGCAGACGACAACCACGTTTAATTTCGTTGTTTTTCAGTTTTGCTTTGTGCAGTCCTATCGATTACACCCTTAGCATTACGATTGACAAAAAAAAAAAAAAGAAAAATGGAAAATTTCAATATTTAAACAATTTTAGGGGAAGGCTCCATTTTTCATACAACGTTATAGTAAATCGAGCCTCCATTTTGAAACCAGTTGCCGGTACAACATTACTGCTACCTGTAAATTTGTTTATTATCAATTTTTTTTTACTTTTCTCAGTGCAATATTATTTCTTACACCTTAGACATTACGAATGACATAAAAAATTTGCAAAAATGTCAATATTTATACAATTTTAGGTGAGGAGATTTTCTTATACAACCTTATAGTGAATTGAAAATGGAGGATCGTTGTATGAGAAACAGACCCCCGCCAAACTTGTTGAAATATTGTAATTTTTTAAATTTTTTTTAGATAACCGGAAAGTTTAAGTAACAATCGATAGGACTGCATTGAAAAAAGTAAAAAAAACAACAACAAAAAAACAAAAAAAAACAACTGAAAATCAAGGAAATTAAACGTGGTGGACTCTGTTTCAGGTCCGCCGATGGAGACCCTCCTTGCGAAAATGTTCTTTGAAATAGTGTAAAAAATTAAAATCTTGATTATGTGATTATTTTCTTTACGAGTTATATGTGCTATCCATTTGAGTTGTTGCCGCTGTTGAGTGTCACCAAATGATCAAATGATGTGTGTTGTGGTGCAGTGGATATTGGCTCTGAACAGGAAATCGAAAGGTATGAGAAAGGTATTAATCTGTCTCTTCCCTCCAGTTATGGGTTAAATAACAGAACAGATTGGGTTCTATCGTCTTGGTTGGTAACCAGTCTACCGCAAAAAGTAAAGGCAACCTACCGCGGGATAATCTTCTGTCCAGTCAGTCATGTCTCTTTAGAGACATGATCGCCCAAAGCGTGTATCACATATGGCACTTAACTGACTGACTAATACGAACAACACCTTTTGTTCACCCAGCATAGATAGGTGACGTTTTTTCTCATCTAGAATACATACATAACGTTTTGCCCCGCCCATGATATATTGGCCACTTATTGCTAACCCTTGCCCACCTCGTCGGATAAGTAGGTCATTTTTTAATCACTCACACCTAGCATAGATATGTGATGTTTTGTGTGCCTATCAATATATATATATATATATATATATATATATATATATATATATATATATATTAGTCATCCACATACAAGCCTGCCTCGCCGCACCACAGCTCATCAGTGTGGCTAGACGCATCCACTTGCATCTCGTCGGGATCGAAACTCAACCGATCCGGTGTCAGTCGGAGTCGCTACTCCCTAAGCCATCGACGCATGGAATCAGAGAAAGGAAATTTTAACGTGTTGGGTATAAGCTGTGTATATACACGCCAGTCACCAAGAGAACTCAATTCATTTCTGAAAAGTCACGCATATATATATATATATATATATATATATATATATATATTGTTACGGATATAGATAGCCACACACACACCTAAACACTTATATTGAGATTGGTCTCCGCGTGGTAACAAGGAGATGATCATGTGGGAGCCTAGAGTCAGTTTTGGGATAGCAGGTCAAGGTTGGTTAATCTAGATACCCTTAGTAACAAATATCTAGACAGGAAATAGACAGAAGCTAGACAGAGAGGTCGTGAAACAGCGCCAAAAACCAAATTAGCGCCAAAAACCAAATCACGTGGAAAACAAAATTTTCAATTTAGTTGCAGATTAAATCTTGAACGAACAAGTAATATTTGCTGGGCTCTGATAAATGATGAATGAAAGGAAAACACATTTGAGATAATAGTGTAATTTGATCAATTCATCTTAAGCAACTCCGAAGGAGAAAAAACGAATTTATAAATTCTTATTCGCTAAAACAAGAAGAAGACGAGGCTGAATTGTTTTTATCAAGAAAAGGAAGAAAAATAGCGACAAAGATAAGAGAAGAGGCTGTAATGTCATTCATGTGCTGATTCCTGTTTGTTCAAAGATGAGAAAGAAAGCGAAGCCAAGTTGTTTATCAAGAAAAGGAAGAAAGATAGCGACGAAGATTAAAGAAGAAGCTGTAATGTTGTTCGTGCGCTGATTCCTATTTGTTCAAAGAGAAATAAAGCGAAGCCACGCTGTTTATCAAGCAAAGAAAAGAAAAAGAGATAGCGACGCAGAACAGTCAACATATAAAGGAAGAGATTTTGTAGCTAAGAACAAGCAGAATTGTTTGAATACAGAAAATACGACGTTGGTTTGAATAAAAGAATAAAGAAGAATGCGGATATTTCAGAAATTTGTATGCTGAAAATATAACAGTCAACTGAAAGAAAATAAAGACAGTCAAACGACATACATTTCAAGTAGACTGCGTTTTAGTCCAAAGGTGCATAAAGAAAGAGAAGGAAGAGAGAAAAGAAAAGAAAAGACAGTAAAATAAGAGAGAGGGAACTGAAATAAAGATAAGTTTTTACATACTTAGACCCATGTTAGAATACGCATACACTTCCACGAATATTATGTTACCACATACACTATACCACGTCTTATGAATTTTATGGTCCTACCCATTTTTCTGTTTTGTGTTAATCTCTTGCATTCATATTCGCCTGTATTCATTCATATTTGTTGATATGCGTTGTAAATTGTTATCTCGATTACGTTGGGTATCTGAATATGTTTTAAGATTCAAGTCATTGGAAATTCTTATTCATACTTATTTTTTTTTAATATTTTTTAATATTTCATTACTTGTTAAATTTTTCTATATCAAAATGATCTCGTCTTGGCGTTCATCCTTGAATTGTTGGTCAGCGCATGTGTCAATATTGAAGAAGCAGACCTGGGAAAGATTGCCATTCGATTATATCAATCGAAGAGCAATCTTATTTTACTATTTTTATTTATCATTGTCCATTTGTCATGATCAAAAACAGGTAGCCCGTATCTGTCCATAGATATTGAAATGTAAATATTCCCGAATCGACGTGTAATCATCTTGTTGGTTATTGTCGAGGTAGGCATATTACAATATATATATATATATATATATATTTATATATATATATATATATAGCAGTTGTCTTCTTATTTAGGGGAAACATATAAATTAATATTAATAAACTATTATATTCAGTCAGTCAGTTAAGTGCCATACGTGATACACACTTTGGGCGATCATGTCTTGAAAGAGGCATTACTGACTGGGCTGAAGAATATCCCGCAGTAGGTTGCCATTGCTTTCTGCGGTAGAGTGGTTGCCAGCCAAGGCTATAGAACCCAGTCTGTCCTGTTATTTAACTCATAGCTGGAGAGAGAAGAAATAGATTATATTACATTATCATATTAAGTATATTTTTTAATGCTACTTCATATCAATATAAAACCGATCCCCCACCTCCTGCCCAGTAGAAGTTTTGATTATGTTTCCAACTGTTATATTCAGTCAGTCAATTAAGTGCTATACGTGATACACGCTAGGGCGATCATGTCTCAAAAGCGGCATGACTGACTGGGCAGAAGATTATCCCGCATGGCACTTAATTGACTGACTGAATATAACAGTTGGAAAAATAATTAAAACTTCTACTGAGCATAAAGTGGGGATCAGTTTTCTATTGTTTTGAAGTAATAAAGTGATCCCCCACAAATTATATTTAATATAATGATGTAATATAATTTCTTATTATTTAACCAATAACTGGAGCAAGAAGTGATAGATTATATTACATTATTATATTAAGTATAATTAGTGGGGGATAAGTTTATTACTGCATAACAATAGAAAACCAATCCCCCACTTTATGCCTAGTAAAAGTTTAAATTATGAATTATGGGCGATCATGTCTCGAAAGAGACATCACTCATTGAGCAGAAGATTATCCCACAGTAGGCTGCCGTTACTTTTTGCGGTAGACTGGTTGCCAGCCAAAGTTATATAAACCAATCCGTCCTATTATTTAACCCATAACTGGAGGGAAGAGATGGATGGATATTAATGTGCGTAAGGAATTCAACTGGAATTCGAACTCGGCTTCTCTATTTCTCGTTCCGAGCCAATATCCACTGCACCACAACGCACATCCTTCATCACAATTTTCTTCTTCTATGTGTCCTGTGCCTTCAGGACGTACACGATCATGGTTCTCCATGTCTACCTATCCGTTGTGGCTCTTAGTATATTTGCTCCTGTTGCTCCTGGCAACCCCCGTTCCGTCATCCACCTGATCAGGCCCTGCAAATATGTTATCCGCTTCCTTCCTCCGTCTCTCTTTCCTTCTATCTGTCCAGTCAGTATCAGGTTCTCCAAGCTCTCCTTCCTCATTGCATGTCCCAGGAACTTCAGTTGTCTCTTCCTGATGCTCAGTATTAATTTCCTTTTTGTTGCCATTCTTTCCAACATCTCATCGTTGCTTGCATGCTCAGTCCACGATATCCGCAGCATCCTTCTGTAGAACCACATTTCCGCTGCTTCCAGTTTTGTCCTCATTTTCGATTATATTATCCAGCATTCACTGCCGTATTGAAGAACTGATATCACATAGAAATCCAGCACTCTTTTCTTTGTTTCTAGTGAAATTTTCCTGTGTGTTAGTACTTTACTCAGCTTCTGGAACGCGTCCTTTGCCATGTCAATTCGCCTTCGGATCTCTGTGTCGCACTTTCCATCTCCTGTTAGAACACTTCCTAGGTATCTAAAATTTTGTACTTGCTTGATTCTGGTATCCCCCACCTGTATTTGGCCTTTTGGGTTGCACTTTTTGCTGATGACCATGCATTCAGTTTTCTTAAAGTTTATTTGTAGTCCTTTTTTGTCATTCCCACCGCTACCTTCTGTAGGAGGTCTTGTAGTTCCCACTGGTATAAAACTGTAAACTATAAAAATAATGATAAAACGGTTGCTTACAAGCTTCTGTACCATTTGCTTTTCATTTCCATATAAATATTTTTAAACAAAATAAACACCTTAGAAGGAATATTACTTGTGTTCATTCTATTATTTATTCTAAATAATTTCTGTTTTCATTCTTTTTATTTTGTTACTTTTTAGTTTTCATATTTTTAATTCCTAGTTCTTTTTTTACTTTTTTTTTTTTTCTTGGATTTCGTGACTGTATCCCTCCGACAAAAGGCTTCATTACGCGATCGAATATAGTGCGAAGACCGTCTCGCGTGTTGCTTTTTTGCACGCCGACGATACCGGTCTCCATGAATCAAGACACGATTGCTATTCTTTTTTTAAAAACATTATTAATGACGTGACATAAGACGCCCCATCCAGAAAAAGATAAATAAATAAAATAAAATAAAATTATTAGTGTTGTTATTGTGAAACACGGTGGACGCCTTACGTGTAAAGTTTTTCTTAATGCCAGTAGCAAAAATGGCTATAGTCATCATGAATTTTTTTTTAAAGTTACATGTTTTGTAAGTTTAATAAAAGATTTTCCTGATAGGATTCATCAGTTGTTCTAACACAGTTAAAAGCTGATTTTCTTATTGTAGAATTGATTATGACTACGATTTCACTGGTCTTGAGAATTATTTTTTTGTATTCAAACTTAAGACCTTTCACAATCAGTTAAGTGCCATACATGAAACACGCTTGGGCGATCATGTCTCGAAAGAGACATGACTGACTGGGCAGAAGATTATCCCGCAGTAGGTTGCCATCGCTTTATGCGGTAGACTGGTTGCCAGGCAAGGCTATAGAACCCAATCTGTCCTGTTATTTGACTCATAGGTAAAGGGAAAAGAAATCTATTATATTATTATGTAGTAATTAGTGGGGGATCGGTTTTCTGTTGTTATGAAGTAATAAATTGATCCCCCACTTTATGAACAATGTAAGCCTTAATCATTATTCCATCTATTATATTCAGTCAGTCAGTTAAGTGCCATACATGAAACACGCTTGGGCGATCATGTCTCGAAAGAGACATGACTGACTGGGCAGAAGATTATCCCGCAGTAGGTTGCCATCGCTTTATGCGGTAGACTGGTTGCCAGGCAAGGCTATAGAACCCAATCTGTCCTGCTATTTAACCCATAACTGGAGGAAAGAGACGGATTAATACTTTTCCCAAGGGTATTTGTGCGTAAGTGTATGCAATGGATTCAACTGAAATTTGAACTCGGCTCCCCGATTTCTCGTTCCGAGCCGATATCTACTGCACCACAACGCACATTCACAATCACGAGTCCCATAACGTCTTAGAGCCACTATATCTATTGAGGTCGTAGGAGCAGTGGTGTTACCTCAAGAAACCAACCTGGTGTAGCCCGTCTAACGCTATAGTGCCAAAACCAGTCATCTATTTTACTCAAAGCTATCAAAATCCAACGGAGAATCTTTAATGTGATCGATCCCGACTTGACAACTTAGATACAGTCACTTTCTCACCGGTGCAATGTGGCTTCCCTGTGTCTCTTCTAAAAATAATTTAACGGCTTCTGCTCTGATGAACTTACCTCTCTATGAATTTACTCGAGCCTCAAGATTAGCAACTAGGCCACACCCTTTTACTTTGAAACCAATAAAATGTAAAAGCAAATTCTACTCAACAGCTTCTTTTCTCGCACTTTTCGCCTGTAGATTTCCCTTTCGTTTACTTGCTTCCTCGACAGCTTCAATCTCCAATAATTTAAATGTAAAGTCAATAATCATCTTTTATCTCACTGACTTGCATCCCCCCTCTGCTCCTTTCGCCGTCTACTCCACTCTCATCGGTATTCTCATCCATCCACTTCCTGACGTCCCCTATAACCTGTTACTCTCTCTCTTAACTTTCCTCTGATGTAACCCCCTGCACAACAGTGGCAGTAAAATGCCTTACTTAGGGCGACACGATTATAAGAAAAGAATTCTGTTAGCAAGTGCGACAAGTCGCAACGACTTTAAAAATGATAAATCATCATTGTCCTATAACTCTCTTTGTTTAATTTAAAACAATTCTAATTAAAATTGTAGCTTTTTTTAAAGATTAATTTCTAGTGACGCACAGTTGCCATCTTCCCCTTTGCCCTATCGCTATTTCAATTTCAAATATGAAGATAGAAACCAGTCTTTAGTTCCGCCATTACAACAAAGAAATGGCACACTACTTCAAAGGTTTCGACCAAGTACCCTCTGTATATGCGTTGTGGTGCAGTGGATATCGGCTCGGAGCGAGAAATCGGGGAGCCGAGTTCGAATTCCGGTTGAATTCCTTGCATTCACTTACGCGCAAATACCCTTGGGAAAGGTATTAATCCGTCTCTTCCCTCCAGTTAGGGGTTAAATAACAGGACAGATTGGGGTCTATAGCGTTGGTCGGCAACCATTCTACCAAAGAAAGCAATGGCAACCTACTGCGGGTTAATCGTCTGCCCAGTCAGTCATGTCTCTTTCGAGACATGATCGCCCAAGCGTATATCACGTATGGCGCTTAACTGTCTGACTGACCCTCTGGTCACCATCAGGTGTTCATAGACTTTCTGATGTGGATTATCTGGTTGGTTAATGCGAAATATCCGGTGAAATCGATTATGTGACGAACCAAATTTCAGCATGAAAGAACAATAATTGATTTCACAGGATATTTCGCAATAATCAACGAGATAATGCACATCAGCCAATCTATGGAGACCTGATGATGACCAGAGGGTACTTGGTCGAAACTTTGGAAGTAGTGTGCCATTTCTTAGTTGTAATGGTGTTAAATGGTGTGAAATAGCGGAACTAAAGACTGGTTTCTTGGTCTATTATAACGGCTATATCAACCAAGATGAGAACAAAAGTTCCAAAACATTCCAAGATTATTAAAATTACTTATCTAAGAAATAAATACAAATTGCTTCCAAAGCGATGAATCACTCCCTTCTATGCGGTATTCAAAATGGAAGAAACAAGTTAATCTCAGGAAGAATTTTCCAAAGTACTACTCTTTTATAGAACAGACTCACGTGTGGATGCTCACCTGAAGACTTCTAGGGTCAGTCGTTATGAATCCTCTTTATCATCATAAGGTTCACTTCAGACCACTTCCAGGCTTATGGCCATATCACGCTAAAATACCGATCCTAAAAAAATCAACGAAATTAAGCAACGTTGATCTTGTACCTAGATTGATGAGCCTTTAGGAATACTATTTATTATAAATTTGGATATGCGAGTGGATAATAGGCAACGGTTCGGAACTGCAAAGTGGAGAACCGAGTTCAAATTCCAGTTGGGTTTGTTACATTCACATCGGCGGAAATACCTTTGGGAAAGTTATGGAGCCATTTGTGCTCGTCTGCCAGCCTTGGGCTAATTGTTAGGGCTTGTGTCAGTTAATCATTATTATTTCAAAATAAATTAAATCTCAGTATATTTTCTACGGCTATATCGTGTTGAATACACCGGTTCCCGTCCGATCAGTGAAGCAACATCGAGCCTGGTCAGCACTTAAATGGGTGACCATTTGGGAATACCAGATGCTGTAAACGTGAGGACCAAGAATGGTCCACCGGTCCTCCAGGTTTGGGGGTTGGGTGCAGGGCTAACAACCCTGCCCCGTAAAAAAACAGTTTGTTACAGCAAGAAAAAGTTGCTGCCCTATGCACCATCTGGGTGTGATGAATAAATGATGGTGATATTTTCTCGCTTTAATTAACTTGCGCTGATACGATGTATAAAGAAAAAAATTGCCAACTGACTCAACGTTAATTCTCATATCTCGTTCTGGGGATGACGATTAACTACATCTGGCAGCAAGATCCCTGATCGCGAGATTGGAGGTTTAGAGGAGCATACAACGAGCTCTTAATTGCTACTGTATTAAGGTCCACTCTGCTCTTAAGCGGTAACATATAGTTAACACTCTGACACACAAAACAAAGATTAAAAATGAATAAAATTGCTAAAAATACATTTTATCGGAAAATAAGAATAAATAAAACACTAAAAATGTACGAAGATATATTTTTTTATAAAAGAAATTACATTTTCAGTATGTTTTTACAGTGAAATTACTAGCAATAACTTTTCGAAAAATGACCTACATTTTATCATATACAGGATGCGATGGGTAAATTATCACTATGCCATATTTTTATTTAAACGCATGCACGTTTTTTTTTTATTTTATCAACTGCGCAGTATAATAGGATCACTTGTGCACTGACTGCGAGCACCATGACGCAATTTGATTCGCCAGAAATTTGCAAAACAGCTTGGTGTACGGCTTGGCATTTGAACCGGAATCTTAGCTGGTCATAGCTTGTCAAAGCTGGTCATTGCTTGTCAAAATTGGTTATTGCCTCCCGGCCGGAAAACAAGCAATGACAAGTAAGAACAGATGCTACACTTTGATCCTGGCTGCCAGCCCAAGGAGTGCCCTCTTATAATATTCTTTGTTCAGTAATCGAAGTAGTCAGAGTAATTTTAATTAGAATTATTTTAAATTAAACAAAGAGAGTTATAGGACGAACATTTCAAAGTGTTTATGTGTCAATCTGAGGAAAATGTAGAGGAATCGGAAAGAGTTAGATGAGTCTAATAGTGATTACGAAGGTACAGCCGTTAAGAAACTCATTCTGGTCGTTCTGATAAGAAAAAATAAGCTCCTAAATTTGTTCGTAAGGCCCTCAGACTTAACAAAGAAGCCTACATCAAGTTGTCGGGGTTACACTTTCACACTCGCATACATACACATAATCCAGCATGTAAGAACCTTTACTTGTTCACACCCACTCAAAAAATAAAACATTACATTTTTCTCGGTAGCGATTGGTTAAATAATTGCTGTACAATTCATTACGAGACAATTTTGAAATCGTAGCTGAGAATAATTCTAACAACTTCCCCTACTTGGTTCAGTACACGATATCTGATTGGTCGATTTATGACCAATTAGAACTTTTATTGCAAAGGTGAGTAAATGTGAAGTTTTCCCGCGAAGCCTCCTGGAACCTACCGGAAACGTATTTAAGATGAAAAATTAATTGCTTTTTCAGTAAGAAGATTTCAAGTTCAAAAATAATTTTAGATTTAAGATATTTTTTAGATCTATCTATCGCCCGGTTCACACTCCACCCATATCTATTGAACAGGTTAAGAGGTTCATCCCTTGTTCCCTGTTTAGGATTTGGTTTCCGGCTTTCTCTTTTCTAATCTTCTCACTATTACGTAGCCCCCTGCACATCAGTGGCGTTGCCGCCTTGCTCAGGGTGATACGATTAAAAAAAAAATTATGGTTTAGTTATAAAAGTCATAATGATTAACCCATAGCAGAGGAGGAAGATTCATACTCCTCCAAAATGGGGTTGGCACGTACTTGAATATAAACATGGAATCGCAATTCGACACTCGAAATAACAATTCCAGGGTATTATCCATTACTATTTGCGCATCCCAAAACGGTCATCGATATAAGTTCTGACCAGAATCGACGTTGTTTTACTTCACTGATTCTACGGAAACCGATGTTTCAGCGTAAATCTGACCGCAATCTATTTACACCACCGGCACATCTGGCTGCCAGCCTAAGGAGTGCTCTCTTATAATATTTTTTGTTCAGTAATCGAAGTAGTCAGAGTAATTTTAATTAGAATTATTTTAAATTAAACAAAGAGAGTTATAGGACGAACATTTCAGAGTGGTTAGGTGTCAATCTGAGGAAAATGTAGAGGAATCAGAAAGAGTTGGATGAGTCTAATAGTGATTACGAAGGTACAGCCGTTAAGAAACTCATTCTGGTCGTTCTGATAAGAAAAAATAAGCTCCTAAATTTGTTCGTAAGGCCCTCAGACCGCAATCTCTTTACACCACCGGCACATCTAAGAGTACAGCACCTGGTAATCTTAAATGATCACTCAGCCAGTTATTGACAAGTGTTGACGTTGCTTAATTTTTGTTGATTGTACGAACATTTTTTAGGAATTCTTTTATTTTTCTTTCTGTGTCGGTCATAATAAAATTGGTAACTAAAAATTTCGTTCTACAACAGACATCTTGTCCGAGTGAAACTCTTTAAGTGTTATTCTGACTTCTGACTGAACAAATAATATTATAAGCGGGACGTCCATAGGTTGGTAGCCAGGATCAAAGTCTAGTATCTGTTCTCAGGTGCTCATTATTTGTTCGCCGGCCGGGAGGCAATAATCAGCTTCGACCAGCTAAGACCAGCTTTGTACCCAGTTACCTCATAAGCTGGGTAATCTTTGACAAACGGCCTGAGCGTACGCGCTCAAGTTCCCTCCGTTAAAAACCGACCAACGAGTGTAGTACATATTCTTAGAAACTCACATCCTGCCCGCTGGCCAGGAAGCCAAGACCAGCTAAGACCAGCTTTGTATCCATTTAACGCATAATCGCGGGCTGGGTAATATTTGACAAAAGGCTTGAGCGTACGTGCTCAGGTTCCCTACGTTAAAAACTGACCTTGTGACACAACTCTCTCCAGTGGGGGAGTAAGTTAAATAAAAAGTGTAGTATCTGTTCTCAGATGCTCACTTCCTGATCGCCCGCCGAGTTTGAAATCTATGACCAGCTAAGACTAGCTTTTGACTGGCTTTGACAAGCTATGAACAGCTAAGACCAGCTTTGTACCCAGTTACCGCATAAGCGGGGGCTGGGTAATCTATGACCCGTGGCTTGAACGTACGCACTCATGTTCCCCACATTAAAACCTGACCTTGTATCACAAATCGCTCCAGTGGTGGAGTAGGGTAAATCTCGGATCAAAGTATAGTATCTGTTCTCTGATGCTCACTTCCTGCTCACCGACGTGGATACAATGACCAGCTAAGACTAGCTTTTAACAAGCAATGACCAGTTATGTACCTAGTTAACCCCAAATCGGCGCCTTGGTAATCTTTGTCCAATGGCCTGAGCGTACGCGCTCTGGTTTCCCACATTAAAAACTGACCTTGTGTCACACTTTGCTTCAGTGGGGGAGTAGGGTAAATCCAAAGAAAATTATAGGCGCTATATTCATCATGCTCGGGTCTTTTGTTTTAAAAAATCGAAGTTTATTAAATAACAGCTTAGTAAATAAATATTCGAGTTGCTGTTTTAAAACCAGCTTTGTACCCAGTTAACGCATAAGCGGGGCCTGGGTAATCTTTGACGAACGGCCTGAACGTACGCGCTCAGGTTGCCTCCGTTAAAAACCAACCTTGTATCACAACTCGCTCCAGTGGTTGAGTAGGGCAAATATCAAGTGTAGTATCTGTTCTTAGATACTCACTTCCTGCCCGCTTGCCAGGAAGCAATGATCAGGTAAGACTAGCTTTTGACCAGCTAGTTCTCCACATTAAAAACTGACCTTGTGTCACAGTTTGCTCTAGTGGGGGAGTAGTGTAAATCAAATGAAAATTATTGGCGCTATATTCATGATGCTCGGGTCTTTTGTTAAAAATAATCGAAGTTTCTTATATAACAGCTTAGTAAATAAAACATCCGAGTTGCCGTTTTTAAACCAGACAGAATTTCTTTTTTTTTTTTTTTGTAAGGTGTGGTATCTTCAAGCGAACTGGGAAAATTTAAGTAAAAGTGGAAGTATGGAGCGAAAACGAAAATAAAACATCGACAGCCAAACACTAAAAGCGTGTTCTTGTGTCAAAGTATTTCACGTTCTTTCGTCGTAAAAATAAACATCTAACATTTTTCAACCAATGGGTCGCTTTCCCGGCAATAATAATAAAAAAATATGCTTCATGAAACCGTTTCAAGTTTATTTAAGCAAAGTTTCTTGACGAACAAACCAGTAAAAAGTGACAAACGGAAAAAATATGGCTACAGTTTCATGATCATCTGCTTAAAAGAAATTCCTTTACTCATTCAACCGTCTTCCACATAAAGCTACTTGACACTTACACTTTCAATATTTGTCTATAACTTCTGAGATGACACATGGCCCGGTAGATATAAGCGTTGGTTAGTTTCAGTGACTTAATGTAAAGTGTACAAATAACTTAGAGACATGACATCCGGAAATGAATTTCACATAGAGTGAAAATGATATACCCCCATTGATCTCAACAAGAAGGTTTGGTTCGGAATACCTAGGGTATGAAGGAGGTCAGAGCGTTGGAGCAATAAAAATGTGGACGACAATCCGAACAATGTAAATAATGTACTTTTTTCGATAGGTTCTCCGATATCTCTTCTTTCTCTCGCATACGCGGAAGAATCACATTTCTTTTCATCGTTGCAAACAATTATAAAGACAGTGTATAAAAATTTTAATACTTATACTCGCTAAAAAAAATTTAGTTTTAAAAAAATCACGAAAATAAATATACCTTATATTTTTATATTTAAACATCTTTTCGCCTTTTTCTTGATTGTGGATTGATTCAAATCTGCAACAGAACATTCAATTTTACAGCTGCTACGTACAAAGGGTGTCCCAAAAACGTATACACACACTGCAACAATATGGCATGCCAAGCATTAGAGATGATTCTGAAGATGAATTTTTCTTTTCAGAAAAATCAGGCACCCTAGACTATTCTTCTATATGCCTTCTTCTTTCAGGACTTATGCGATCATGGCTTTCCATGTCTCACGATCCCTATTGCCTCCTAGCACGCTTTCTCCTGTTACACCACGCAACCCCCGTTCTGTCATTCACATGCTCAGGCCCTTCAAATACGTTATCCGCTGTTTTCCTCTGTCTCTTCCTCATTGCATGTCCCAGAAACTTTAGCTCTCTCTTCCTGATTCTCAGTATTAATTTCCTGTTTGTTTCCATCATTTCCAAGACCTCATCATTGCACACATGCCCGATCCACATTTCTGTTGCTTCAAGTTTTTCCTTCATTTTCGATGAGATTGTCCAGCATTGGCTGCCATATTAAAGAACTGACATCACATAGCAATCCAGTACTCTCTTCTTTGTTTCTAGCGAAATTTTCCTATCACTTAATAATCTTCTCCCCTTATGGAATGCATTCTTGTGCTTTTGGATCTCAGGAATATAAATGTATAGAAACTGCTCTGACCATAAAATGAGGGTTCAGTTTATATATTGATTGTAACATGGAACTGATCCCCCACTTTATATCTAACATTCTTCTGTAGAACCACAATTTGGCTGCTTCAAGTTTTTCCTTCACCTTCGATGATATTGTCCAGCATTCACTGCCATATTGAAGCACTGATATGACATAGCAATCTAGTATTCTCTTCTTTATTTCTAACGAACTTTTCCTGTCTCTTAATACTTTACTCAGCTTCTGGAACGCGATCTTTGCCATGCCAATTTGCCTTCGGATCTTTGGGTCGCACCTTCCGTCTTCTGTTATAACACTTACCAGGTATTTAAATTGTTAGTACCCCTCCACCTGTATTTGGCATATTGGACTGTCCTTTTTGCTGATATCCATGCATTCGGTTTTCTTGCAGTTTATTTGTAGTCCTTTCTTGTCACTCTCTTCAGCTACCTTTTTTAGGAGGTCATGTAGATTCCTTTCCGTGTCTGCTATCAGCACTGTATCATCTGCGTACCTTATGTTGTTCAAATTTTGGAATCTGATGGCAAATTTACGATTCCATTTCTTCGTGTGGTCAGCAGAATCTGGGCAAGAACAGACGTCAATTTGAAAACTGGCGTTTAAAATGATGTTTAAAGAAATAAATGAAAAGAATGTTGGAGTTTATCAATTTCGTTATTAATTAAGTGCCATACGTGATACACGCTTTAGGCGATCATGTCTCGAAAGAGACATGATTGACTGTGCAGAAGATTATCCCACACCAGGTTGCCATTACTTTCTGCTGTAGACTGGTTGCCAGCCAAGACTATAGAACCCAGTGTGTCCTGTTATTTAACCCATAACTGGAGTGAAGAGATGGATTAATACCTTTCCCAAGGATATTTGTGCGTAAGTGAATGCAAGGAATTCAACTGGAATTCTAACTCAGCTTCCTGATTTGTCGTTCCGAGTCGATACCCACTGCACCACAACGTAAATATCTATCTAAACTTATTTATAAATAGAACATTGTCTGCGTGTGTGTATATGTGTCTGTGTGTGTGTGTATCCGTTACCTATAGACTCCGAAACGGCTGAACCGATTTTCCTGAAAATTTACACAGTTGTACTATAAGCGTCTGCGAGTGTTCTTAGCTAGGTTTTGTGTCGCGGTACTCCGGATAAATATCGAAAATCGATAATCGAAAAAATCGGGTTATAGAAGAAGTGGTCCGACTTTAATCAAATTTGATACACTCATAGACAAAGACATGAGAAATGATATTCAGAAGTTTCAAGGTTGCAGTTCTTACTATAGTGCACAAAATTGATAATATATATATATATATATATAATGCAAGATATTTGTGTGTGTGTCAGTTTATCTGTCTGTATGTTCTTTATATAAATTTTTATCCGATTCTCATCAAATTTCACACAAATATTATTTAGTCTGTGCTCCAGGACCATGCATTAGTTTTAAAGCTTTCATTATACCCGAGCAACGCCGGGCTATACTGCTTGTATATTGTCTAAATACGGAATACTGAATTAGTTTGGAGCCGGTTTCTCACAGCAAACAAGTTAAAATGTTCGTATAAATATATTTCCAAAAGGCCATCGTTTTATGCAGCTTATAGAATGTGTTCTTCATGGTGAGACGTACGTGCAGATCCGGTCATCCTCGGACCATATATTGTGGTGCTACGGGTCCTGTCTCAGTAACGCGACGGTAAACAGCAGCAAAGTTTGAATGATTCGGCTGCCTTCGGTCTGGAGACGCAATCTGATACAACCGTGACGTGTCACGTCCGTTACTATTCGCGCAAGCGTGTGTAGAAATTCTATCTGCCTGCTCACGACACGAATATTCTGCCAATTTGAAACGTAACATTTCTCATTTAACTCCCTACTGTATATGTCAAACGTTGAAGACTTGCCACAATTTTACACAAACGACAAATGTAACGTAGTTGACATGAAAACAGCACCATTTACCGAAAAATTTCTTTGAACTTAATAACTCAAAAATGAACGATTCTTAAACATATACACTATTTACATTGTTGGGACTATTGTCCTCATCTCTATTGCCATTATTACAACGTTTCGGCTGTTGTACGCTCCAGCTTTCTTCAGGGATTCCGAGCCGAACCCTTTATTACGATCACTAGGGTATATCATTCGCATTCCATGTTTGAAGCCACGTCTGGTGGCATGAAGAATCTCCCTTTAACTTAACTTATTTGTTCACCACTGCTGTAGCCTGGTATTGAACTCACAACTGGGACACGCAGTGAGGAAGGGGGGCTTGGAGAATTTGATACTAACAGGCCAGATAGAGAGAAAAAGAGACAGGGGAAATCAACGGATAGCATATTTGAAGGACCTAATCAGGTGGATGACAGAACGAGGATTGCACGGTGTAACAGGAGAAGGCGTTCTCAGAGCCACCAGGGATATAGAAACGTGGAAGGCCGTAATAGCCTACGTCCTGAAGGGACAAGGCACATAGAAGAAGAAGAAGATAGGTAAGTGTAAAATAACATGAAAAAAAAAACGTTTTCGTGTGACTACACATGAACACAAAGGAGAGGAGAGAATGAGCATTTTGAATTTGAATTTTTATTTTAATGAATGTTTTAGACGATTTGATTTTTATTTATGTTCATGTTTTTATTACTTTTCTGATTAAATAACCCACATCGTGATATGTCAAGTATGTGGTATACTGTGATGACCTGGGCGTAAAATTACAGTGAATGGTTTAGTGATTAAAACCTTTCTATACGTCTCTGCTCTCATTATTGACTACAGTCTAGGAAGGAGGGCTTGGAGAGCCTGATACTAACTTGCCAGATAGAGGGAAAAGGGGTACCGAGGAAGGCAGTGGATAACATATTTGAAGGGCCTGAGCAGGTAGATGACAGAACGGAGATTGCGTGGTGTTACAGGAGAAAGAGTGCAAAGGGAGAGTGGGACGTGAAAGCCATAATCGCCTACGACCTGAAAGGACAGGGTACACAGAAGGAGAACATATATGCCAACTGTTTATAAGAAATTATAATGTAGATATAAAATGGGGGATCAATTTTATATTATAGTCAATATATAAACTGATCCCTCATTTTGTGGCCATGTTAGTTTCTATACATTTATATTATGGTCTTGAGCTAGTGGATGACAGAGCAGGGTTTTGGGTGGTGTAACAGGAGAAAACATACTAAGAACCACCAGGGATAGGAAGACGTAAAAGCCATGATCGCCTACGTCCTGAAAGAACACGGCACATAGAAGAAGAAGAAGAAGAAGAAGAAGAACTTATTCTTGTCTGTCTTGTCATCCGACGTTCGTGTGTGCAATTCATATGTCTGTCAGTTAAGTACCATACGTGATACACACTTGGGCGATCATGATTCTTTCCATCCATGACCGACTAGGCAGGAGTTATTCCCACGGTAGGCTGCCATTATTTTCTGTGCTAGATTGGCTTTTAATCAAACCTATAGAGCTGAATTTTTTCTTCCATTTGACCCATAGCTGGAGGCAAAGAAGTGGATTCTTACCTTTCCCAAGGTTATTTGTACGTAAGTGAATACAACGAATTCAACTGGATTTGAACTCGGCTCTTCGATTTCTAACTCCTAGCCGATATCCATTGCACCAAAATGCACACATATGGATGGTTCCTTCCTTATATAAAGCCGCGAGGCATCCAATTCCAAATAACTCCGCTTTTCGCCCGCTCTCTATTAACGAATTGTAAATCTATTTCAATAGAATAGGATATAGAAACTAACATGGCCACAAAAAGAGAATCCTGGTCATGTTTACAATTTTGTACACAAACTAAAAACTGGGCAAAGAACATTCTGAAAAATACCAGTGACATTGTCCGCCTGAAAATAGACAGACGATTGACAACAAACTAATTAGTTTTAATTAATTTCAAGAGCCTCCCAAGTTGTGTCGAAAAACGGTAACAAGGTGAAACATTATTCCAATGCGTACCACAGACAATAAAACAACATAAAATTTTAGTAGTGTAAAATTAAATAAAAATAATTAAGAATTATTAGTTCGTCTTGTATAAGGTTGTTAGAGAAACAAATGTCTGATATTCGAATAAACATTTTGTGTGGTAATATATTATTATAATAGTTGTAAAAAATATATATTACACGTTAATAATGATCAAAGTGTCTTAGTTAATTTTACATTACACTTTCAGAAGTTAATTTAATAAAAAAAAAACAGATGCTTTCAATCTTGTTTATAATGTTTCTCAAAGTGCTGCTCACATTAATAGATCAGTTATCGAAGGGTGAATTTGTAAGCTTAGGACAAGGCTGAAAAAAAGAGGCATCGAGAGAGAATCGAACTCACAATTGTAATAGGTTCTAACTTGCTAAACCTTACATCAAGCCGTGATTTCCAAACAGCAGTTATCAAAGTGTTCACTTGAGATAGCCAATGCAGTGCTGACCTGAAGTTCCGCAGTGTGGATACGGGTCTTGCAGGTCAAGTTGGTAGGGGATGTCCACTCTCAAATGACAATCAACATCTGAAATAAATCAAATAAAATACACTGCAAAACTATCAAATAATTAATAATGCAATATACTATCTTGAATGCCGGAAGTAATTAACCGGTACATCCGGCCGTAGGTAAGGTCAACAAATGGCAATAGTTGTTGAAAGATATATCCAGCTGTAGATGAAGTCAACAAAATTCAACAAAATTAAAGAAAACGATCGACAACCTACTTAAAATGCAATGGACTGTAGGATTTAATTGACAGATAAATCCGGCCGTGGATAATGTCAGTAAAACTACAACCCAAGAAAGCAAAATACGTTGGGGATATAAGAATTTTGAGCTGAAAATAGAGAACTCTCGCTGGCTTCCGACTCCCGACAGCCTCTTCGCGTGCGCGACTCTCCCTTGTTGCCCTCCTGCTCTACACAAGCGTCACCGACGAAGAATAAAAATATAAAAATTATATTTTTATTTAATAAGTGTTCCTCGTTGTTTGTCCGTATTAAGCGGCAATATATAGTGATAATGCGTGTCAGTATTTAAACGATATCCGACCATCTCATTGAATTTACCAAACTGAAGAAACCACATAATGAAATTCAAGATGTGAAATTCATAGATTTCGATGTTTTGCAGGATGTTCGATGCTGTATTTTCGAATATCGAATGATCCATTTCTTGATCGAATAGCAACTGATAGATCGATGGGTTATGACAATAGTAATCGATCAGCTGAATGCCATGGTCGTGATACATCCATTTGTAGAACTACATAGTCTAACTTACATGTTTTCATTCATGTACACACATATACATATACATACCCTTGAAATTAGATATTTCTAATTGTATTTATCTTACATATATATATACACATTTACGCCTACGCATTTTATTTTCTCTCCACCCACATCTGCATAGGAAATTCAGTATATTATTCTAGAACTTTTCCTCGTAAGACATTCGCTGATTGGTTGGCAGTAGCCAATCAGCAACAAGGTAAGTGACAGACTATTTTATCGCCAATTCGTGTAGATTTCGAATCAGTATAATAACGATTGGCACGCTCAAAGTATATGTTGGGTCCACAGATTTCTCGATGCTAGTGTATACAATGCCCAACTCAAATAAAACACCTTTTTTCCTGCTATACGACACACAGACACAATTATCACTTTGAACTTTTAAAAGGTTAATATTTCGTAACCTCAACACAATGTGGATTGAACATTGAATAATGAACATTTTTCGTTTCTTCATACAAGGAACTCTAAGTTCATTTTAATTGCTATCTATGTAATAAATTCAGTCTATGGGACGTAACTCATTCTGTACTTAATCCTGTTGTACCATGTCTTATTTATTCAACTACAAACATGTATTTATTGTTGAAAATATATTTATATTTAATTCCTGTTCTTCAAGTTATAACGTTGTTGTTCTTCATTTATTCTTCGTCTCGAATTTGTTAGCGAGTTTTGAAGATGTTAATTGGGATTTATCAGGAAGAACCCAAATAGGATTGGCCTTGGGCCAGATACAGATCTAACTCCATGAATGTGAGCTTAAATTCCTTCAACAATACTTATCCCAGCTAAGTTTCGCCCGGTTCGCACTCCACCCATGTCTATTGAACAGGTGAAGAGGCTCATCCCTTGTTTCCTGTTTAGGATGCGGTTTCCGGTTTTCTCTTTTCCAATCTTTTTACTCTTTTTTTTTTTCAATTGGAGTAGATTGACTAAACTATCGCCCGGTTCGCACTCCACTCACGTCTATTGAACAGGTGAAGAGGCTCATCCCTTGTTTCCTGTTTAGGATGCGGTTTCCAGCTTTCTCTTTTCCAATCGTTTTATTCTTACGTAGCCCCCTGCGCATCAGTGGCGTTATCGCCTTGTTTGGGGTGATATGATTAAAAAAAAAAAAAAAAAAGTAAAAAAACTCCCTGCAACCTAAACACTTTCTAAAACAAATAGTGTACCAATAAAAGGTTATAGATATTGCATGGTGGTCCGACATTGAAGTTCTCCATTACAGCATTCTAGAATCTAACCAGAAAAACGGATAAAATTCTCGTTCAGTTAAGCAAAATGCGACCAGCATTGGTTAATCCAATTTTACTTGAGTTACAAGATTTCCACATCTATAATATTCCCTTGATCTCGCATTCACTGACTACAGTTATTTTCTGAAAATTGTTTCAAGTCAATCGATATTCTGTTGCAAAGAAGTGACATAAACTGCATACACAGATTGTTGTAATAAAAATAGTGTTTTATCGCAAAGACATAGACGTTACTGACAGAAATATATAGATATCGACGGGCCCTGCGTTGAGCTGTTAAAACTGCGGAATGAATGTTTAGTGTAAACAATTTCATCATTCTGAATATTTTATCTGTCCTTCCTGATGAGTTTTACTTTTCACGTTATCTTGCAGGCATTACAATCAATATAGAATTGGTTGCAAGGAGAATCCCTGTTGCTCGATAACGCAAGATAGTGTAAAACTTAAGAGGTCAAGTTGTCTTTTTAAATACTCTCGTAGGATTTGAACTCTTATATCGATGTCGTATATGGCGTCCAAACCGTTTTGAAAATTCCAAACAGGAATTTCGCTCTTCATCCTCATATTCAATCGAGATAAATATATTTCTTTTTCTATGTACCCTTTTCAAAAATGAGGGATCAGTTTACATATTGATTATAATATAGAATTGAACCCCCATTTTATATCCATATTATAATTTCTTATAAACAGTTAGCATATATATTCTTCTATGTGCCTTGTCCCTTAAGGACTTAGGCGATCATGGCTTTCTAAATCTCCCTATCCCTGGTGGCTGTGAGCACGCTTTATCCTGTTAAACCACCCAAAACCAAACCCAAAAATGAGGGATCAGTTTACATATTGATTATAATATAGAATTGATCACCCTTTTTATATCCACATAATAATTTCTTATAAACAGTTGGCATATATATTCTTCTTCTATGATCCCTGTCCTTTCAGGACGTAGGCAATCATAGCTTTCCACATCTTCCTATCCCTGGTGGCTCTTAGCACGCTTTATCCTGTTACACCACCCAAACCCCGCTCTGCCATCCACTAGCTCAAGCCCATAATCTAGAATATAAATGTATAGAGATTATCATGGCCACAAAATGAGGGATCAGTTTATATATTGATTATTATATAGAACAGATCTCCCATTTTATATCCACATTATAATTTCTTATAAACAGTTGGCGTCATATATTCTTCTTCTATGTTCCCTGTCCTTTCAGGACGTAGGCGATCATGGCTTTACACATCTCCCTATCCCTGGTGGCTCTTAGCACGCTTTCTCCTGTTACACCACCCAAACACTGCCCTGCTATTCACTAGCTCAAGACCATAAATCTAGAATATAAATGGATAAAAACTAGCATGGACACAAAATGAGGGATTAGTTTATATATTGATTATAATACAGAATTGATCCCCCATTTTATATCCACATTGTAATTTCTTACAAACAGTTGGCATATATATTCTTCTTCCCTGTGTCTTGTCCCTTGTGCCTTGACGTAGGCGATCATGGCTTTCCACGTCTCTCTATCACTGGCGACTCTTAGCACTCTTTCTCACGTTACACCACGCAACCCTCGTTCTGTCATCCACCTGCTCAGGCTCTCTAAATATGTTATCAGCTGCTTTCTTTTGTCTCAGTTCCCTCTATCTGGCCTCTCAGTATCTGGTTCTCCAAGACTACTTTCCTCATTGCATGTCCCAGGAACTTCAGTTGTCTCTTCCCGATACTGACTATTAATTTCCTTTCCGTTTCCATCCTTTCCAAAACCTCATTATTGCTCACATGCTCGATTCATGATATCCGCAGCATCCTTTTGTAGAACCACATATCAGCTGCTTCAAGTTTTTCCTTCATCATTGATGATATTGTCCAGCATTCACTGCCATATTAAAGAACTGATATCACATAGCAATCTAGTACTCTCTTTTTTGTTTCCAGTGAAATGTTCCTGTGTTTTAATACTTTACTCAGCTTCAGGAACGCGTCTTTCGCCATGCCAATTCTCCTTTGGATCTCTGTGTCGCACTTTCCGTTTTCAGTTAGAACATTTCCCAGGTATTTAAATTTTTGTACCTGCTTGAGTTTCGTATCCCTGACCTGTATTTGGCATTTTGGTCTGCCCTTTTTGCTGATGACTATGCATTTGGTTTTCTTGCAGTTTATTTGTCGTCCTTTTTTGTTACTTTCTTCAGCTGTCTTCTGTGGGAGGTCTTGTAGTTTCCTTTCCGTGTCTACTATCGGCACTGTATCATCTGCGTATCTTATGCTGTTTAAATTGTGGCCTCCTGTTACAAATCCTGGCATAGCATAACCGAAAAACAATAAAACAACAACCAAGAGTAAAACTGATAAAATAAATAGCAAACAAGAAAATGGAAGCCAAAAAAAAAAAAAGGGCAGAAGAAAAACACCTGCTTAAACCGCACTGTGCTTTATGTCTAAACTTTCGAGACAGAACAAATACGGTTCCCAACGTCACGAATCAGAAAACGACTCTAGTTTCTCATTAGACGACAAGAGTGCAAATGAATAAAAGGGCACCGGTCGATAAAAAATGAACAATAGGCCAGTAGTCGGTCGTAGTGGGTGGAATTGATTTTGGCCGCACGGAACTCGTATGTTTACATGGTATATCACACGCTAAAAGTTTGACTATTTCTGTCGAGCGCCCGTAGATCAGGGGTAGAGTCGCCGGTTGATGTCAATCCTGCCGGGTTTCAATCCTGGCTAAAAACATTCAAATGTCTAATTGTACTGACGTGCTGTGATACTGCGTCACAGATTTGCCTGCTGATGACTATATATATATATATATATATATATATATATATATATATATATATATATGGAACTTTGTCTGTGTCTGTGCGTGTGTCCATTACCTATAGACTCCGAAACGGCTGAATCGATTTTCTTGAAAATTTACACAGATGTATTATAACCGTCTGCGAGTGTTCTTAGATAGGTTTTGTGTCGAGGTACCCCACCATCAATATCGAAAATCGATAATCGAAAAAATCAGGTTATACAAGGAGTGGTCCGATTTTAATAAAATTTGATACACTCATAGACAAAGGCATAAGGAACGATATTCAGAAGTTTTAAGGTTACGGTTCTTATAATAGTGCAGAAAATCGATAATATATATATATATATATATATATATATATATATATATATATATATATATATATATATAAAAGGCAAGATGTTTGTTTGTGTGTCTGTTTATCCGCCTGTATGTCTGTATCTTTTTCAGCCCTTTTATTTTAGTTTTTGCTTCGGGTTTGGCTCTAAGTAAATATAATTGTAGTTCTTAGTCTCAGCCATGATACCATTTACTCAGAGGACTTATTTAGCTTTCAAAATTCAGTTCACGACGAAAAAACCTTATTTGATATCGATACCAGGAAATCAAAATTAGACTCACACCCATTCATTTTTCTTTCAGTCTATGGTTTCGCTTTAACTGGAAACAATTATTGCTTTTTAGTCTTTCGTGCCAACGTCCAAAGAGTCTGAGCTCCAGGACTATGGATTAGTTTTAAAGCTTTCATTACGCCCGAGCAACTCCGGGCTATACTGCTAGTATATATATATAATTTAGAACATGTACAGTTTATTACAAAAGTGTACATTTTGTTTCGACATCGAAAGAACAGTTTCTCATCAGGGAGTTTAATAATTGTAATAAATGTCATTAGGTTATTAAGTTTTATTAACATTACTAAACTACCTTATGAGACATTGTTCTTTTGATGTCGAAAAACATGTACACTTTCTACTAAACTGTAATTTGTACATGTTCTAAACTATCATTTATAATAAATATTCATAGCTCTATTTCTGTATTTATTAGTAGTTTTAATTATGTATTAAAAATAATTAAATATGCGCATTTCGTCAATTTTCGGAACTGTCAGTAATTATGTGGATGACTAATATATATATATATATATGTGGATGACTAATATATATATATATATATATACTGTTGTGGGATCTCCCTTTTTTCTATGATAATAGACTCGACGTGAGTATACATATACTCCTGCCATAGAGAGAACCGCAGAGATCCGTTAGAGACATCGGAACTGATCCGTAAGTTACCGAACTATACCGAAGTTACAAAGAAAATACCGCGTCATTTGGCATAGTAGCCCCTGAGCTCCACTCAGCCAGAATGGTATTATACGGATATACTATTTCAACACGGCTTCACTTCAAGACTTGTATATTTATATATTCCTTACTAATCGTATTCCTGGATTACTAACCTGCGTTCCAGACTTAGCAAGACTAGGCAAGTTGGTATGTATGGATTTGTGGAAGAATAAAAATATACATTTTGCATGTTAAAATAGAAATTTATTGATAGAAAAGATAACATGAATTGTAGATGTTAATGTTCAATGAGAAAGTTAAGGGCTTCAAGAGTTGTAAAAATGTTCGTAGTAGTAACGTGTTTAAAAGAGTTTATGTGTACGTATGTATGTATGTATGTATGTATGTATGACTGTTTGTTCAGTAGGAGTGTCTTTGAAGTATTCGCTCAGTTTTAAAATGTTCGTTTGTTATCAAGTATACGATGACGCATATGAGAATGTTGAGAATGGAGAAAAAGAAGTAAAAGGAATTAGCACACGAGAAAGAAAAAGAAAGAACGACTTTACGTCCGAGTTGACTTGAAAGTTCTGCCTCGCCATATTTTAGTGTATAGTATTTCTCGCTGTTCTCATCTGACTGACTGGCTGGCACTGACCGAAACCTTTTTAGTCATTTAGGTTTTGCACACTGGATTGCTAAGTTTTGCAAATCGCTTCCATTGGTCAGAAAATCAATTTAACATCTACTCGCAAAATCCGGTTTTGACTTTTTCTTCAAACACGTGGTCAGTCCGTTTCATATTTGGCAAAACAAGGATTTCTCACGTCATTGTGAATCTTTGTAAAAGTGAAGAAGAAAGTTGCTTTTAATTCTTAATTTCCTATTCACCACATACCCACGTCTACTGAATGTATGGTCATCAGCAAATAGAAGAACTCAAAATGCCAACTATGGGTCGGAGATACTAAAATATAACAAGTAAAGAAATTTCAGTACCCTGGAAATATTCTGACAGAGGATTTAAAGTGAGACATTGAGATCCAAAGACGCATTTTCATGGACAAGGAGGCATTTCAAAAGCTAACTAGAGTACTGAGAGGCAGGAAATTTTATTTGAAATGTTACGAGGATGCATTTATATATAAAAAACAACAACAATATGAAAAATGTTTAAAAAGTTATAGTAAGTGATTCTATTGAGTCCTATTGAGTCCTATTGAGTCCTACTTGTTATTAGAAAAAAAATTAATTCATGAAGTAGTTGTTAAAATATAGAAATTAAGAATAGAATGTTTTGGAAAATTGTCGAATGTTTGAGTAAAATACAGAAAATTCGAAAAGTTATAGAAATATGCAAATTAGGTGTTAGCCCCAATAACAATAGGTTTTGTGAAGAGAGTAGTTAGTTGTTAACAGGATTTGCTGACATTATCAACTCCGGCTCGTTTCGTGGATCTGTGCATCCAGCTGAAAGAATCTCTAAGAAAAGTTGCTTACCAACTAAAGCCTTAAAGAGAAACTCATGGAACTAAAAGTGGGTAAATAGATATTTTTGTCTCTTTCATTGACTAAACTAATAATTATTTTTTATATACACATTTAAGGATTTGCAAAAAGTGCAGCACTTAAACTACTTCGCTAACTTAACTAGGTAAAAATAATGACCCTTCCTCCCACTTCGTAACATTTCGCCAGGGAGTAGTCAAATCTACGTTTCTGTTTTGAATGCAAAAAAACTGTAAATTTTGTATATATAACATTTTGTGTTTATCGTAAAGTAAATATTTGTATGTGATTTACGTCTGAGTTTTGGTCAATCATTTTTTTTCTTAACATGTAATCGGAAAGAAAAGAAAGTGACAGATTGAAGTGAGTGTTGAGCGATCTCATCAAGAATGAAGGAGAGGCTTGAGGCAGCAGAAACGTAGTTTTCAAAAAGTATACTGATAATACCATGGACTGTACACGTGAGCAACGATGAGGTGTTGGAGAGAAAGCAACCGAGAAGAAAAAACATTAGGAAGAGACAGATGAGGTTCCATGACACGGAAAGAGGAAGGCAAGCCTAGAGAATTTAATACTTACAGGACGGATAGAACGAAAGAGAGACGGAATCGATGGCAGAACAAGGTTTGGGAGAGGTACCGAAAGAAATTCCAGTTAAATTACTTGCATTCACTTACGCACAAATACCCTTGGGAAATGTATTAATTCGTCTCTTTCCTCCAGTTATGGGTTAAATAATAGGACTGAGTGGGTTCTATAGCCTTGGCTGGCAACCAGTCTACCGCAAAAAGCAATGACAACATACTGCGGAATAATCTTCTGCCCAGTCAGCTATGTCTCTTTCGAGACATGATAGCCCAAAGCGTGTATCACGTATGGGGCATAACTGACTGACCGAATATGATAGCTGGAAATATAATTAAAACTTATACTGGGCATAAATCCTCGTCCCGTCATCCACCTGATTAGGTCCTTCAAATATGTTATCCGTGGCTTTCCTCTGTCTCTTTTTCCCTCTATCTGGCCTGTTAGTATCAGATTCTCCAAGCCCTCCTTCCTCATAGCGTTTCCCGGGAACTTTAGTTGTCTCTTCCTGATGCTCAGTATCAATTTCCGTTTTGTTTCCATCATTTCCAAGACCTTATTATTGCTCACAGGCTCGATCCATGATATTCGCAGCATCCTTCTGTAGAACCACATTTCAGTTGCTTCAAGTTTTTCCTTCACCTTTAATGGTATTGTCCAGCATTCACTGCCATATTGAAGGACGGACAGCACGTAGCAATCCAGTAATCTCTTCCTTGTTTCTAGTGAAATTGTCCTGTTTCTTAATACTTTACTCAACTTCTGGAATGCTTCCTTTGCCATGCCAATTCGCCTTCGGATCTCTGTGTCGCACTTTACTGAATTTGAAAAGAGCAAAAATTAAATTAAATTTGATGAATTAAATTAAAATTGAATTAACTGAAGTAAAATTGACGCTATAATTTTTAAATGATACCAGTTCAATCATGGGACCATTTGTAGTTCATGAAATAAGAGTTTTTAGAATGTGACGTAGACTAATGGAAACTCCTGTATTTAAAGATTTCTGATGTGCGTTGTGGTGCAGTGATATCGGCTTGGAACGAGAAATCGGAGAGCCGAGTTCGAATTCCAGTTAAATTACTTGCATTCACTTTCGCGCAAATAACCTTGGAAAATATATTCATCCGTCTCTTCCCTCCAGTTATGGGTTAAATAATAGAATAGATTGAGTTCTATAGCCTTGGTCGACCACCAGTCTACCGCAGAAAGCAATGGATGATTATCCACTGCGGGATAATCATCTGCCCAGTCAGTCGTGTCTCCTTCGAGACATGATCGTCCAAGCGTTTATCACGTATGGCACTTAACTGACTGAGAAAGTTAAAAGACACAATCTGCAATATTATTTCTCGTGACCTGGCATATTGTTTCCCATCTCCGTAACGTAAATTTTTACTGACTTTTCTGTAAATAATTCCATGCTAATTGAAAACTTTAACCCATGGTACCTAGTCGTTTTGGATTAAAGGGCAGTAACAGATTGACCCCAACTTCTCATCACTTTCCAACTGAAATAGCTAGATATCACCGTTACTTCTACGCTAACAGCTTATTCTCTGTCATATCTGTATGTTTTTTGTTTAACGGCATATCAACACCACTGTGGATTATTTAATGCCAAAAAGTTGGGGTTTTAAGGTATATTTTTAATGTTCATTTATAGTGAGAAGGTTGATTTAATCAGATTTTGATGAATTTTTTTCATTTTAGGCGGTGAAAATTCTTGTAATTTTGTATTAATATGTATTGGTAATAATTTTTTCCTTCAAAAATGTGTTATGGTAATATTATTTTTATTCAAAAATATATTGTTGGTAATATTTTTCATTCATAAATGTATATTTTTATATTAAAGTATATTTTTATACTTAATTAATTTTTTGATTCCAGTTTGGGCGTTAACTATTTTCCCATAGCTGGGACCCTAACAGGTACTACCACTCCGGGTCAGGAGAAACCTGGGAACAACAACAATGAAGAGATAGTTCCATGCTCCTCACAGCCTCTAAATCAGAGGCCTTGCTGTCGGATGAAGTTTAGTCATACCCAGGACCGTATCTGTATGTAAATCTCTCTTCCAGCTTCTTTTCTTTGCAAATCAACGTTGTTCTTTAAAAATGAAATGTCAATCCTTATCTACTGAATTTTTAATACATGTTTTTTCATAACACTATTTTAGCCTGGCCGGACCGAAATAAATAAATTATTAGTATTATTAATTGTTGCAGATAAGACGGATGGTAAGGGGTCGCAGAAACCCAAAGCCGTGAGATATGAACGAAGTTATATTTTGCGGGTGTGTTATCTGATAAACAGCCGAGTCAAAGGAGGTTATTGTTGACAATTGGAAATAGTTTGAAGTCGGAACAAAGACACTGCAGATAAAGGAAAAAAATTAAGCAAAACAATTTTTACTTGTCGGAAAGTATTGATTTTGATAAGTGGAATTAAAATTTCCAAGCTTGAGTTATACCGCAGATGAAAGTAAAAAAAAAAAAAAAAAAAAAAAAAAAAATTAAAAAATATAATTTTTACTTTTCGGAAGGTATTGTTCTAAATAAAAGAAATATTTGATGAGTGGAATTTAACCTTTGTAAAATTTGGTTGAAAAAGATTTATAAATATAAAAGCTAGGTTTTTGTTTTTCGGCATTAAAAAGAAAAAGCTGTCACCAACATAGTATCTGCTTCATTGTTTGAACCGAAGGAAAAGAACAGAGAGAAAGGTAGTGAGAGTGATTTCAATAGCCAGAGATTATATTTGCATGTTAATTTCGACAAGTATAAATACAGGGCCCCGTGGGGGCCACGAGCTGTTGAAGTTGAAGTAGGAACTGTGCCAAACTAACAAGACAGAATAATCACAACCGCGCTGTCCAACAAACGCACAAAGACCAACCTTCGGCAGTTTCCGTAAAGCTTCGGTGAAAAGCGAACAAAGACATTTTTGAATTATCACAAACTTGAAAACTTGGAGTGAACTAACATTCTTCTTCTTCTTCTATGTGCCCTGTCCCTTCAGGACGTAGGCGATCATGGTTCTCCACGTCTCCCTATTCCTTGTGGCTCTTAGTGTGTTTGCTCCTGTTGCTCCTGGCAACCCCCGTTCCGTCATCCACCTGATCAAACCCTGCAAATATGTTATCCGCTGCCTTCCTCTGTTTCTCCTTCCTTCTATCTGTCCAGTCAGTATCAGGTTCTCCAGGCTCTCCTTCCTCATTGGATGTCCCAGGAACTTCAGTTGTCTCTTCCTGATGCTCAGCATCAATTTCCTTTTTGTTGCCATTCTTTCTAACACCTCGTCGTTGCTTGTATGCTCAGTCCACGATATCCGTAGCATCCTTCTGTAGAACCACATTTCGGCCGCTTCCAGTTTTGTCCTCATTTTCGATGATATTGTCCAGCTTTCACAGCCGTATTGAAGAACTGACATCACGTAGCAGTCTAGCACTCTTTTCTTCGTTTCTATTGAGATTTTCCTGTGTGTTAGTATTTTGCTCATCTTCTGGAACGCGTCCTTTGCCATGCCAATTCGCCTTCGGATCTCCGTGTCGCACTTTCCATCTCCTGTTAGAACACTTCCTAGGTACTTAAATTCTTGTACTTGTTTGATTCTGTTAACCCCCACCTGTATTTGGCATTTTGGGTTGTATCTTTTGCTGATGACCATGCACTCAGTTTTCTTGAAGTTTATTTGTAGTCCCTTCTTGTCACTCTCCACTGCTACTTTCTGTATGAGGTCTTGTAGTTTCCTTTCCGTGTCCGCAATCAGCACTGTATCGTTCGCATATCTTATGTTGTTCAGGTTGTGGCCTCCAATAACAAATCCTGGCGTGTCATCTAGGGTCCTAAAAATATTCTCGCTGTATAGGTTGAACAAATCCGGTGAAAAGACACATCCTTGTCTTTCGCCTTTTTCTATCTTTGTGTATCTACTGAGGTCGTTACCTGTCCGTGTGCAGGCCGTTTGCTGCCAGTAGAGATTCTTGATTATTCTTATGTCATTTGCCGAAAATGTCGAGATTGCCCAGCATCTCCATCAACCAACCAAAAACTCTAATTAATGTTACGAAAACAAACACTTCTTTTAAACAAAACTCCCGCTCCGTTGTCGGCTAAAGTAGAATTGGCGATTGTTATATTCTATTTTTTTTGTTTCTTTTTGTTTATATATATATATAAAGACTTCTTCCGCAACTTATTCGGGCGTCATTCAGTTTATTTTTGGTGCCGTTTTCATTAACTCCAACATGCTCGCGTCCAGTCTAGTTCAAATTGGTGAAGAGTCAGATAGCAAGATTTCAGCGTGACTTCCTTGAGATCAAAATTCACAACGTGGGCCGGGAAAGAACACCGTTGTAATAGATGACTTGAAGACCAGCTGCTGAATCGAAGCCATCAAAGATCAGGCGGTGAGCGTCCGTTCACACTTTTATCGTCCTCTCTCCTTAAGATTTTTCTTATATAAATCTCACACTCAGTAACCTATTGCATGGTAGGGGCTTTATTGCCTTGCTTAGGGTAAAATAGCAAGAAAGATTGAGTGCTGTAAAGGTGTCTAAGAGAAAGCTGCTCTGTTCAAAACGTAAAAAAAGTACTGAATGATAATCGGCAGAAGATTGTCTTCAGTTGAATCACGGAGATACTGGGGAAGACAGACTTATTGTTCTTACTGGATGTTCATTGGCGAGAGCGAAAGAGAGAAAAAGATAAATATATTTGTAAAGAGACGAAAAACAATTGGAGAGAAAGAAATAAAGTACTGAGAGTTGAATGTGGAACAACACTCAGTTATGAGGAATGAGGAATTTGTTATTCATCTTGCCAATCTTTCAAATGGATTATGTCTTGCTTGATATAACCCGCCCATGTAATTCCGAACGCCGATGCTGTTAGTCCAAAGGTGAATCAATAATGTGATAGGTACCGACTTGGCGGCTCGACTCCAGACACTTCCCTACCGACGGAATGTGGCTTCCCTTTGTCTATTCAATAAACACTTTCATGGATTCTGCTCCAATGAACTCAAATCACTAGTGCCCCTGCAACAGGTGTTTACTCGTGCAACCAGACTGGCAACTGGGTCCCATCCATTCACAGTTAGATCAACCAAATGCAGACGACAATTCTTCTCCTGCAGTTTCTTTTATCGCACTTCCCGCCTGTGGAATTCGCTTCCATATTTCTTGCTTTTCTGACGGCTAGAACCTCCAGGAATTTAAATACAATGTCAATCCTCATCTATTAACCACTTGACTCTAGTTCTTTCTTCACCACACTGTATATCCTTTCCTTTCTCTCCACCTTTGCAACTGTCATCACACCTGTATTCCCATCCTTCTCTTGCTCCTTCGTCTTTCTCTTCACTCTCTTTTACCTAATATTTTACTATTATGTAGCCCCCTGCACATCAGTGGCGTTACCGCCTTTCTCGGGCTGAAACGATTAAAATAATAAATGCAACATCCACTCATATAGCCACATTAGCTAACCTCAAGTGGAATGTCTATATCTAATCTATTGCTAAATTCGCTACTAAGAAGGTCGGTTTACTGTGCAGGGCCAGGAAGAATTTTCCGTCTGAATCCATCCTGCACAATTTATAAATCTACCATCTGCTCCTGTATTGAATACTGCTGCCACATCTGGTCGGGTTCCCCTGCTATTCACCTCGGGGTTCTGGACAAAATCCAACGTCGAATCTGTAATGTGATCGATACCGGCTGCAGTCACTTTCTCTCCGGCGTGACATGGCTTCCCTGTGCCTCTTCTATAAATACTTTCACGGCTTCTGCTTCAGTGAACTTAGATCATTGGTTCTCCCTAGGTATTACACGAGCTAATAGACTAGCAACAAGGTCCCACACTTTTACAGTGAAACCGATAAAATGTAACCGCAATTTCTACTCTAACAGCTTCTTTTCACGCACTTCCCACCTGTAGAATTCCCTTCCATATACTTGCTTCCCCGACAGCTACAATCTCCAGGAATTTAAATGTAAGGTCAACAGACACCTCTCCTATCACACTAACTTTATCCATTCTCTCAAAATCTTTTTTATCTACTCAACCCTCATTCTCGGTATACTCATCCATCTATTACCCTCCTCCTGATATTTCCTATAACTAACACCTCTTTCACCAATGTAACCCCCTACGCAACAGTGGCAGTAGAATGCCTTGCTTAGGGTGAGATGATTAAAAAAAATAATGGATAATGTTTCTTTTTATATAAAAATTCAAATAAATTATGCATTGGTTACACAACTGCCACATTATCTCATCTACCAACTTGGCATTTATCTTACAATAGCTAATCACTAACTTACAAGTAATAAAACAAATACTTAAAGATAATATAAAATATCATAAATTACAAAAATAAATCCAACATTTAGAATAATTAAGAATAAAAATAATTATTATCGCAACAGAAAACTACGGTTCTTCAGTCATTGGCACGAAATGAACACATGGTTGGAGCAGCTAAGATACACAGATGCACCTCCGACCAGACTTGATCATACAACTGAGTATGATGAAACTTTTAGTGCGACATTTTATAGTTTCCCTTGAGACTAACTTTATTTGGTGATATTTTCATCTAATTCTTTCTGTCATTTTTAAATATTTTCGCCTGTTTAAAGTTTGGTAATTTTTTTCATAATTCTATTTCAAATACTGGACACTGCGTCTAAATCTTTATTCTGGATTGGCGAAATTATTTCACCTTTTCAATGTCATCAAACTAATTACAGAAACCATTCTTTGCATATATATATACATATATATATATATATATATATATATGTGTGTGTGTGTGTGTGTGTTAGAGTCAAGATCATTTGCATTTGTTATATTCTATATTATCAAATATCTGTTCTTTTTTGCTGATTTACGTCTAGTATGTCTGGTCGAGTAGGCGTCTCGATATATGCCCACTTTTGGGAACAGAGGTTAGTTTAATCTTACTTTTTTTAGACTCTTTGCGACGTAAATTTATTTTGGTTTTATTTTTTCGTCTCTTTACTACGTAAATATTTGTATTAGTCTGACACGAAAAGAAAAGAATTTCATGATATTCGGAAACGCCGAAAGAAGTAGACATTTTTATATTCAGCTGAAAAGTCTTGTGCGTAGGAATTGCGCTTACACACTAAAAATTTAGGCACGTCTCTTTAAATATAAAATCTATCGGAAATGTTAAATGAAAGTTATGAGGCACGAGGAAAGCAAATGTTGCTTAAATGGTGTGGGTCCTGGGCATGACGATAAACTGCATCCGGCAGCAAGGCCTCTGATTTGACGTTGTGAGGAGCATGTAATCACCTCTTAATTGCTGTTGTTTTCAGGTTCACCCAGATCTGGAGAGGTAGCACCTGTTAGGGTCTCAACTATGGGTAAATAGTTAACGGTCAAATTGGGGTCAAAACACTATGAAAGTATAGAAATACACTTTTATAGAAATATATATACATAAAAATACTTTTATAGAAAAATATAGGTTTTTTGAAGGAAAAATATTACCAACAATACATTTTGAAAAAAATATTACCATGACACTTTTGAAGAAAAAATTTCTCAGCAAAACTTTTTTGGATACAAAACTAAAAGAAACTTTCAATTTTCTAAAATAAATATAAACAATAAAACAAAAAAAATAATTAAAGCCTGACTAAATCAACCTTCTCACTATAGTCAGTTAAGTGCCATACGTGAAACACGCTTGGGCGATCATGTCTCGAAAGAGACATGACTCGGCAGAAGATTATCACACAGTAGGTTGCCATTGCTTTCTGCGGTAGACTGGTTGCCTGCTAAGGCTATAGAACCCAATCTCTCCTGTTATTTAACCCATAACTGGAGGGAAGAGACGGATTAATACCTTTCCCAAGGGTATTTGCGCGTAAGTGAATGCAATGAATTTAACTGGAATTTGAACTCGGCTCCCTGATTTCTCGTTCCGAGCCGATATCCACTGCAGCACAACGCACATCCTTCTCACTATAAACGAACATTAAAAAATACCTTAAAACCCCACCTTTTTGGCATTAAATAACCCACAGAGGTGTTGATAAGCCGTTAAACAAAACTCAAAATCAACTTCAATGGTTTAAAATATTTAAATGTAATTGAACCTGTTTATATATGAGCGTTATTAAAAAACATTTTTATTAAAGCATAAATATCACTTTTAACGGGAAGATTAATATCCCTCTGTATCTTTTTCTATGTGCCCTGTCCTTCAGGACGTAGGCAATTATGGCTTTCCAAATCTCCCTGTCCCTGATGGCTCTTAGCACGCTTTCTGCTGTTACACCACGCAACTCTCGTTCTGTCATCTATCTTTTAACGCCCTTCAAATATGTTATCCGCTGCATTCCTCTGTCTCTTTATACCTTTATCTTTGTTAGTAACAGGTTCTCCAAGCCCTTCTTTCCGCATTGCGTGTCCCAGGAACTTCAGTTGTCTCTTCCTGATGCTCAGTATTAATTTCCTTTTCGTTTTCATTTTTTCCAACACCTCATCATTGCTCACATGCTCGATCCATTATATCCACAGCATCCTTCTGTAGAACCACATTTTAATTGCTTCAAGTTTTTCCGTCATCTTTAATGATATTGTCCAACATTCACTGCCATATTGATGAACTGACATCACATAGCAATCCATTACTCACTTCTTTGCTTCTCGCGAAATTTTCCTGTTTCTTAATATTCTACTCAGCTTCTTAAATGCATCTTTCGACATGCCAATTCAGTTTCGGATTTCTGTGTCGCACTTTCCATCTCCTGCTGGAACACTTCCTAGGTACTTAAATTCTTGTACCTGCTTTATTTTAATATCCCCCCAGTAATTTCCTTTTTGGTTGCTATATACAATTCACATTTGTAGGTAGTTGGTGTTTACACTATTTACATTATTCGACGTTTCAGCCATTGTACACTCCGGCTTTCTTCAGGACCTAAGAATTTTGAACCGAAATCTTTTTTACGATCACTGGAGTATGTTATTCCTTGTGCGAAGTCTCTTTTGGTAGTCATGAGTTATCTCTCACTAACCAGACTCCCTAAGTTGTTCCCCACTACTGTAGCCTGGTATTGAACTCACAGCTTTTTGGGTCAAGTCACTGATCTGTTGCCCTAGATATCTCCAAAGCATTTGATAGAGTCTGGCATGCTGGGCTTCTACGCAAGCTAGAGTGCTATGGTACAACTGGACATTTTTTGATCTAATCCAGTCGTTCCTTCAGTTTTATATCCACTGGGCCATGTGTCCTTGAGAACAATAACATAACGTAATAAAGGGTTCAGTTCGAAACTCCTAGCACCTGAAGAAGACCGTAGTGTACAACAGCCGAAAGGGCTTACAAATGGCAACCAAGATGAGGACATTAGCCCGAATAATGTAAATAGTGTAAATTCTACCTCATCTCAAAAATATAGACAAATAGAATAATCTATTATTAAACGTCGTACAAATGACAACAAAGATGAGGACAATAGTCCGTATAATGTAAATATTGTAAATACTACCTCATCTCAGAAATATAGACAAATAGAATGATCTATTATTAAACGTCGTACAAATAGCAACAAAGATGAGGACAATAGTCCGAATAATGTAAATACTGTAAATACTACCTCATCTCGGAAATATAGACAAATAGAATGATCTATTATTAAACGTCGTACAAATGGCAACAAAGATGAGGACAATAGTCCGAATAATGTAAATACTGTAAACACTACCTTATCTAAAAAATATAGACAAATAGAATGATTTATTATTAAACGTCGTACAAATGTCAACAAAGATGAGGACAATAGTCCGAATAAAGTAAATAATGTAAATACTACCTTATCTCAGAAATATAGCCATATAGATTTGTTGTTTATTTAAAAATATGTTAGCCCTTCATACGTTGAACGATCGACGGAAGTGTCCATGTATGATTACTACAAAAAACAAGCTGTTATGTTATCAGTACAAATTTGAATAGTGTATCCGGAATAAATTTCAAATGAGAATCTTTTAAATTGAACAACGTTTTTGAATTTGAGATACAGTGTTCATTCCAGAATCTTATAAAAATAAAACTATACAAGCCACACCTTAAATTTTGATACTTTGTAAGTTAAACCCTTGTTCTCATATTTTGAAACAACTGCTTTACTTTCTTCTTTTCACTATACGGTCAGTTTTAGACCCACTGGAGTGACAGGGATTAATCGATTTCTATTGTTTCTTCGGATTAGCTGATTTGGAGCGATGTGCAGTAATATGAATCCATTTTCGGGTGTTTGATGAAATTTGTTTGGGATTTTTTTACACCCAAACACTATAATCTCGACTGACGACTAGTTGTACTACGGTTATTGTCTGCGATAGATGCTACTCTAAGGGTGCGTACGAAAATTTTAATTCTGCACGAACACACTGGCAAGCCTTACAAATAAATAATGGAAATCAGCCTTTCAACTGTCAGTCGTGTCATCAAGGCGAAGAAGTAAACTGAATCCATCAGTCAGTTAAGTGCCATACGTGATACACGCTTGGACGATCATGTCTTGAAATAGACATGGCTGACTGGGCAAACGATTATCTCGCAGTAGAATCCATCAGTACAAAACATAAAAGAAAATGCTGTGGGAAGAGGGTAAACAACGCCAAAAGACGACGTATGCGTGATCATGGAAAGTGTGAAAGATCGCATTTTTCTTTACGTTTTCGGCGAGTGTAATCTTTCTAACCTATTTGCACACACACACACAGACACGCACACAACGCACCCACGAATATGCACACACATACACAAACAAACGCCTATACATACATATACACACCTTATTGTTCTTTTTATTAATTTAAACGTAATAGTTCGTGGATATCTATGCTTGAGTAGTCAGTTTTGGGCGATCATGTCTCGAAAGAGACATTACCGACTGGGCAGAAGATTATCCCGCAGTAGGTTGCCATTATTCCTGTGGTAGACTGGTTGCCAGCCAAGGCTATAGAACCCAATCTCTCCTACCATTTAACGCATAGCTGGAGGGAGAAGAGATAAATTTTATTACATAATTATATTAAGTATAATTAGTGCGGAATCAGTTCATTACTTCATAACAATTTAAAACCGATCCCCCATTTCATGCCCAGTAGAAGTTTTAATTATGTTTCCAACTATTATACTCAGTCAGTCAGTTAGTTGCCATACGTGATACACGCTTGGGCGATCATGTCTCGAAAGAGACATGACTGACTGGACAGAAGATTATCCCGCAGTAGGTTGCCATTACTTTCTGCGGTAGATTGGTTGACGACTAAGGCTATAGAACATAATCTGTCCTGCCATTTAACTCATAGCTGGAGGGAGAAGAGATAGATTATATTGCATTATTATGTTAAGTATTAGTATTGGGGGATCAGTTTATTACTTTATAACAATAGAAAACCGATCCCCCTCTTTATAGCCAATAGAAGTTTTAATTATGTTTCGTACTATTATATTCAGTCGGTCAGTTAAGTGCCATGCGTGATACATGCTTCGGGCGATCATGTCTCTTTGGAGACATGAGTGACTGGGCAGAAGATTATCCCGCAGTAGGTTGCCATTACTTTCTGCGGTAGACTTGTTGCCGACCAAGGCTATAGAACCCAATCTGTCCTATTATTAAACTCATAACTGATGGAAGAAGAGATAGATTAGATTAGATTATTATATTATGTATAATTAGTGGGGAATCAGTTTATTACATCATAACAATAAAAAACCGATCCCCCACTACATGCCCAGTAGAAATTTAATTATGTTTCCATCTATTATATTCAGTCAATCAGTTAAGTGCCATAAGTGATACACGCTTGGGCGATCATGTCTCGAAGTAGACATGACTGACTGGGCAAAAGATTATCCCGCAGTAGGATGCCATTACTTTCTACGGTAGACTGGTTGCCAGCCAAGGCTATAGAACCCAATCTGTTCTCTTATTTAACCCGTAACTGGAGGGAAGAGACGGGTTATTACATTTCCCAAAGCTATTTGTGAGTAAGTGAGTGTAACGAGTTCAATTGGAATTCGAACTCGGCTTCCCGACTGACTGGCTTTAGTAGATATCTTAGAAAATATTGGTGCTCTGAATGAAAAAATTCCAGTTGAATTCGTTGCATTCACTTACGCACAAAGTTTCCATGATATTTTGGAATCTGTACTGTCCTAAGTGAAAGCCCTTGTTTCTTTTCGGTCGAAGGTGTTACATGTGATATTTCAGTTAGAACTGGGTTCACCGTTTAAATTCTGATTTCCCTGAAAAATGTATGCTCTTTTGAAATTTATACGGCAGTGGATGTTGAAAGAAATTCCTCGCAGATAAAAAAAAAAGAGGCACAGAGCTATGCAGAAGGGTGCCTATAGTATCATGGAATGATTATGTGATCAATGGGGAAGTTCTAAAGAAAATAGGGAGTAGCTAAATACTTATACTTAAAATCAGAAGTAGACAGTTGAAATTTCAAGGACATGCAAGGAAAGACAGCTCGTAAAATTTAATACACGCAAGAAGATTTGAGATATGGAGCGATAGAAAGGAAACGACTATTAATTTACCTAAAGAGTTTGTGCAATTACAGAACAGGGCAGGGACGGGGAGAAGGTGTCGAACACTGCTAAGAGCTGGAAGGGTCATGAAATTGTGTAGAGCAATGACAACTGACGCCTTAAAAAACGCGGTACATAAACTATGCATAGTATTTTTTCCGCTTTAGACGTATGACATCGGAACAAATCATGAGGCGGTGCAGAAAGGTTCTCACATCCTGGACATTTCACAGGGGTTAGTACGCACGCTAGGCTTCCTTGAAAACTTTAGAGCTACGGCATTTTTTGATGATTGTTTGACGTAATCCCTTTGTTCGGATCAAATCACGAAATTAAGGTTGTTTTGATCAGGCAAACTTAACCTTTTTGACAAGTTATTAAAGGCTATTATCAATGCTGAAAAAGTTAGACAGCTCACAACCTTCTCTCTGAAAAACAGCATGACTTCCACTTTGCCAGATCTACTGCTCATATGCTAATGACCATCACGGAATATGTATACTAGGAAAAGAACTACGAAGCTCGAGCTGTTACTCCTGATATCTCAAAAGCATTTGACAGACTTTGGCATGCTGGCCTTCTGTGCAAGTGCCAGGGCTATGGTCCTCTCAAATTGTGAAATGAAGGTTGTTTTGATCAGGCAAACTTTAAGAGCCTTTCATACAAATGTGTGCATTCCTAGGTCCTACGCTTTTTCTGATCTTCATCAGTTATCTTCCTGATGTAATAAGTTCCCAAGTAGGCATCTATACAGATGACACTACGGTTTACTTCTATCTCAATACGAAATCTGAGAAAACTGAATGTTTCTGCTCTCCAAGATGATGATAACGAAATTAAAAAAAAGATTCCAACTGCAACACTTAAAGTTTAACAATCTCTCTGTATAAGTGGTGATAAAATCTCATAAATTTGCTTGCAAATTCTCATCCAACTCGACTCTTGACTCATCTGGATTACTCACACCTCATTTGTCACCTAGAACTGAGGCGAGGCTCAACTGAGTAATGTATATCTAACGCCATCTCTGGCCCCTAACATAATTTCTAAGCTTGACTCCCATAAGACAAGCAGAGTTGATGGAATTCCGGTCATCATCCTAAAAAAAAATATGCCCTGAGCTGGCTACGGTCCTCTCCAAATTCTATAACTATTGCCTCACTGCTTCCTTGTTTGTAGTTCCTGTTTTAAAGAACTCTGGGGAGTCTTCTGACCCCTCTAATTAACCTCAAACCTTTTTTTGGCAAAGTATTCAAGGCTATTATCAATGCCGAAATAGTTAGACAGCTCACAACCTTCTCTCTGAGAAACAGCATGACTTCCACTTTGCCAGGTCTACCGCTCATATGCTAACGACCATCACTGAATATATATACAGGATAAGAACTACGAAGCTTGAGCTATTACTCCTGATATCTCAAAAGCATTTGACAGTTTGGCATGCTGGCCTTCTGTGCAAGTGCCAGGGCTATGGTCCTCTCAAATTGTGAAATGAAGATTGTTTTGATCAGGCAAATTTTAAGAGTCTTTCATACAAATACGTGCGTCCCTCAGGATCTATCCTAGGTCATACGCTTTCACTGATCTACATCAATGATCTTCCTGATGTTATCAGTTTCGAAGTAGGCGTCTATACAGATAGCACCACCATTTATTCCCGTCTTAATAAAAGATATACCAAAGCTGATAAAGTGAACCTGGTTGCAACCCTTCAAAAGGACCTACAATCTGTGATTGAATGGGATATAAAATGGCTTGTAAATTTTAATGCCTCCAAAATTAAGCTGCTCCCTTTTAACCACATTAGAGAGATTTTCTTGTCTACCATCCCAATAGATGACGCTAATCTAGAGAGCAGCACACAACGCCTCTTTGGATTTATACCCTCAAACTACCTCAAATACAATGGCTACATCGAACACATAACACCTTGACTATATAGTTCCATGCTACTAAATTGGCTTCTAGGTCCCACCGTTCAACTACTGAAATTGATAAATATAACCACCACTGTTACTCTGAGAATTTTTTCTCAAACTTCTCACCTTTGGAACACCCTTCCGTTTATTTGCTTTCCTGAAACAACAATCTTTGAAAATTTAAATGTAACGTCAACCGCAATCTTCTATCTTTGGGTATCTCCTTCATCTTTTGTCCTTTCCTCAATCTCACTGCTTTTCTTGTATTTTTCTCCCTCTTTAACACCCTGCGTACTTGTTTGCTTTCTCTACTTCCCTTCAAAATGACATCCAATCTGTGAGTGAATGAGGTAGGAAATGGCTCGTAAAATTAAATACCTCCAAAACGAAGCTGCTCTCCTTTAACCACAACGGAGAAACTTTTCTGTCTACCATCACAATGGATGACGCAAGTTTTCTTGAGATCGTCACAATTCGCATCCTTGGCGTCACTCATTCGATTGATCCCAAACTGATTGACTACATCGAAACCATCGCTGCATCTACTGCTAGAAAGGTTGGACGTTCTTTCCAAGAGCATCATTTTTCAGCCTTGGCAGATTTCTTATTGAGATTTGAATAAATAGTGTTGCTATCTGCATATATGACTACTTGGGAACTGATTATATTAGGAAGATCATTGATGAAGATCAGAAAAATCGTAGGACCTCACATAGAGATTTGCAGGACGCCTGCCTTTGTATGAAAGGATCTGGAAGCATGCTCAATACTTTCGTTTCACGAACTGTCAGAAATATTTGGATAAATAATCGTCCAGAAATACCGTAGCCCTGTAGATTACGCAGAAGTCTGGCATGCAAGACATTGTTAAACGCTTTCGATATATCCAGAACAACAGCTCAAGCCTCGCCGGTTTTATCAAGAGCCAGATATATCGATTCAATGATGGCTGTTAGCACATCAGCAGTAGACATGGTAAGATGGAAGACATACTGCTTGTCAGAGAGTAGGTTATGAGATGTGCCATGTTGAAACATTTCACCATTGATAATAGTTTCGAACACTTTGCTAAAAAAAGCAAGATTAGCAACTAGGTCCCACCCTTTTACTGTAAAACCAATAAATTGTAAACGAAAATTCTACTCCTCCAGCTTCTTTTCTCGCACTTACCGCATACTTGCTTTCTCTTCCGCATACTTGCTTTCCTGACAGTTAAAATCCCCAAGAATTTAAATGTAAAGTCAATAGTCATCTCCTGTCTCACTAACATACATTCTCTCTCTCATGCTTTTCTACATCCACCCCACTCTCATTAGTACTCTCTTCCCTCTTCTACTCTCTTCCTGACACCCCCTGCAACCTCTCACTTCTTATAACATTCCTCCTGTGTAACCCCCTGCACAACAGTGGCAGTAAAATGCCACTGTTGTGGCGACACGATTATAAAAAAAAGAAAAAAAAAAAAAGAGAAGAGGCTTGGTGATAATTATAGAGGTCAAAGGTCTGTTTTTAAAAACAAAAATTACAGATAACAAGCAGGAAAGAAGGAAGCAGCGAGGCAATAGTTATAGAATTTGGAGAGGACATGAGAGAGTTCAGGGACACATTTTTTTAGGACAAATATGGGAATTTCATCAGAGACTAGAGAGTGGTTATACATACATCATTCATTTGAGCCTCAGTTCTAAATCGGTTGTGAGTACTCCAGGCAAGTCAAAAGTGAAATTGGAAGATAATTTAAAGTAATTTAAGATAATTTAAGTAAAACATTCAACCTTGTCCGCTGTAGCTGTAAAAACCTCAAATTTATTGAAAAGATTAAGAATCGAAGGTTTGGTGATGTTTTTGAAACCCGCCAGAAATAACTGGAACGAAACCGTGCGATGGTCTAAGCTACTTCATTCTATCGGCAAACAAAGGCTTGGCTTCATTTAGAACACACTTGCAGTTATTACGAGAAGAGACAAAAAGGATATTTAAATAGGTGGGGCAGGGTTCGACTCCCCCAGCTGGATTAGAAAATTTATCTTGCTGTCTCTCAAACACGGATAAAAACAAAAAAAAATATGCCGGTATACTACACCAGATAACTTGAAGAACCTTGGAATAGAGTCAGTCAGTTAAGTGCCATACGTGATACACGCTTGGGCGATCATGTCTCGAAAGAGACATGACTGACTGGGCAGAATATTATCCCGCAGTAGGTTGCCATTGCTTTCTGCGGTAGACTGGCTGCTGACCAAGGCTATAGAACCCAATCTGTTCTGTTATTTAACCCATAACTGGAAGGAAGAGACGGATTAATACCTTTCCCAAGGGTATTTGTGCGTAAGTGAATACAATGGATTCAGCTGGAATTCGAACTCGGCTCCCCGATTTCTCGTTCCGAGCCGATATCCACAACGCACATCCTGGAATAGAGTACGTTGTTTGAAAGCTTGTCTTGTTAGGTGAATTATGACTAAAAAGTGAGTTGGATAACCACAGGCTGATCCACAATTTCGGCCTTGCGCCACACTTAATCAACAATTATTAATCGCTATAAAATATCGGTTAATCTTCATATTCGCATGACTAATTTTTCCGTCAATGAAAATTTGCAAGAAATACATGCAAAACAAACAAAAATGCTTTTGATTTCTAAACAGCAAATCGATTAAATTTCATAAAGTTTATTTTAAAATAAAACAGGAAGGCTCGAAAGAACTGAGGCCAACAACACTGGCAGTGTCAACAGTCTGCATCAGATAAACTTCAGAAGATTGTGTAGATGTTGAGTCTGAGTTGATAAAGATGATCAAATTCATTAATTTTTTTTTTCGTTCTCTCGGGATATATGTTAATCGCTTTAAATCTGGAAATCGTGATTTTTTGTACGCAAAAAAATTAATCCCTCCATCTATTTCTCTCTCTGTTAATTTCCTTTGCTCCCTCTCTCTCATCTCTCTATCTATATATCTATCTATCCGTTTATCTAAGACTGTTCATTATCTTTCGTATTTCTTTATTAATCCTCCCTCCCCCCTCTCTCTCTCTCTTTCTCTCTCTCTCTCTATATATATATATATATATAAATGAAAGTTAACTGTTGGTTCTCTTCACTTGCATTTATATATATATATATATATATATATATATATATATATATATAAATGCAAGTGAAGAGAACCAACAGTTTTACAATTCCGGTATTAACTTTCATTTATAAAAGTGCTCAATACAATAAATATTGTAGAGCAGAATATAATCATATAATTAAATTTGTTCTTTGAATAAAAATACATTGCTTCATGGAAATTTCTATGTTTCGAGATTTCTACCTTGTCATCAAGCAATGTTAGATCATTGTTGTTAAAATGATTTTCATTTAATTATAAGAAATAATACTCTTGACATTTATAGATACGGGAAACTTTTATCTGTGCATGTGTTCAATTGAACTAATATATATATATAATGAATTATTTTGAACTTTATTTTACCGATACTCGTATTTAAGTAGATATTCTGTTTTTAATTAAACAGTATTTTTATATTTATATCTACCGGCCTGATTATTTACGATAAATTTTTATTATGAAAATGTGTGCTATCCAGCAGGATTCGAACATGCGACCCCTATTACATAGGGGAAGCATACCATTTGATCTGGTACCGTCTTGACCTCTCGACCATGGATAGCCTCTTGATTAGACGAGGTTCTTATCATGCTTATATAACACAATTTTCGATTCATCGCAAACAAGCATATCTGCTCTGAAATGTATCGTAATGTCAACAAATGTAAACATGTTACGGAAATTAACGAATTTTAAATGTGTGCTATCCAGCAGGATTCGAACCTGCAACCCCTATTACATAATTATTATTATATATAAGCATGATAAAAACCTCGTCTGATCAAGAGGCTATTCATGGTCGAGTGGTCAAGACGGTACCAGATCAAATGATATGCTTCCCCGATGTAAAAGGGTGGGACCTAGTTGCTAATCTCGTATCTCGTATAAATTCCTGCTTAGGCGGCACCAGTGATCTAAACTTATCGGAGCAGAAGCCATGAAAGTACTTGTAGAAGAGGCACAGGGAAGCCACATCACGCCGATGAGAGAGTGGTTGCAGCCGGTCTGCCAAGTCAGTATCAACCACGTTACAGATTCTCCTTCGTATTTTGTCAAGAAGCCCAAGGAGAGCAGCAGGGGCACCCGACCAGATATGGCAGCAATATTCAATACACGGGCGGATGGTAGATTTGTATATGTGCAGGATAGATTCAGGTGGGAAAAACTTCCGGGCCCTGCACAGAGAGCCGACTTTCATAGCGGCAAAATTGGAAATGGATTCGATATATTAATTCCATTTGAGGTCCGCCGAAAGTGTAAGGCCAAGGAGGCGTAGTGTTTTACTCTCTGGGAGGCAAGCCTGTCCCATGCTAATGGGAGGTAGACGCGATTGTCTATGGTGGTTAGTTGATAACAGCTTCGTTTTAGAAGCATTGAAATTTACTAGCCATTTCCTATCCCAGGCCACTACGGATTGCAGGTCCTTTTCAAGCTCGGCAGCGAGGTTCGCGTTGCCGCCCACACCTGGTTTTGATCGATGCGTGAGTAGATTGTTGTGTCATCGGCGTACATGCCTACTTGGGATCTAATGGCGTCGGGGAGATTATTAATGTACATCAGAAAGAGCGTGGGATCTAGGATGGGACCTTGAGGGACGCCCGCGTTTGTATGGTAGTTTTGGGAGGCATGCCTATTTAATACTACTTTCAATGTGCGGTTAGAGAGGAATGACTGGATGAGGTCAAACAGATGTTCAGTTATCCCGTAGCTCCGCAGTTTGCACAAGAGGCCAGTGTGCCCTGTCGAACGCTTTGGAGATATCCAAGGCAACGGTTCGGGCTTCGCCATTCTTGTCAAGTGCCCGGTATATGTACTCGGTAATGGTCGTTAGCATATCAGCAGTAGACCTGGTGAAGCGAAACCCGTACTGTTTGTCAAAGAGAAGCTTGTGGGCCGTGAGATGCTGATCCTTCAAAACGTGATAGTCGTGACTCTCCACAACTTCTTGTATGTTGTAGCATTTTTTAAAGATTTGTCTCTTTGCTACCTGTCTTTTAATCTTCACCTGTGTCTTGCAAAATTATAGTACATCTTCAATTGAATCTTACGGCCACATTAAGTCGCAACACCGATTAGAAAAGTTAAGCAACTCGAGCCAGGTCAGTACTTAAATAGAAAATGCAAGGTCTGTAAGTTTTAGATATGCAGCCGGCATAATGGACAGAAGACACGTGGATAATTCTAAATGAAAATAGAATGGTTCTTTTCAAAATTTCACAAGACAAGGAAGCAAAGATGGACTCATCCGAACACCCTCAATTTTCTTCATTCGTTCATTGATGAAACTGCTATATAGTTAATTATTAAATATCTATAAATTCATTTGATATACATGTTATTGTGCACTATTAACAAAAGAACCATTCTATTTTCATTTACACTTATTCACTTGGTAATAAATACTAAAACATATTATGAAATACGTCATTTTTAAAACACAGGTGTGGCCTAATAATTATGTCCGGTGGTGTATATATATATATATATATATATATATATATATATATATATATATATATATAATTAGAATTATCCACTAAAAATAGTATGAAATAGATCATTTCTTTTTAAAAATTGGGTGACCTAATAATTATAGACGGTAATGTATATATTCACTATTCTGCCTTCTGGTAAGACTTTTATTTGACATTCATCTGTGTCGTATATACGATCTGTTTTATATTGTTCTGTGATGGATCTCTCAAATATACTAAGTTGGAATAGAATAAGAATATTTTTTACCTTACTTAATTTTTTTAAAATTATATATATATATATATATATATATATATATATATATATATATCAGTATCGTTCATATATATCAGCATCGTTCATTCAGTAATGAATTTGAACACTCTCGGCTACTGGCGTGTGTTTACATTGTATATAAGTCCGCCTTTCTCTACCGAGCCCCCATAGCTCAAAGGTAGAATCGTCGACTGATGTCAATTCGGTTTCAGTTATGGCTAGAAGCAATTGTATGTCTCACCGTACTGATGAGCTGTCTGCAGATGACTATATATATATATGTAGGACTAGGAAAATTTAAACGACTCTCACAGTCAAAGATACTAAGAACTAGTTTCCAACAATTCTCGTTCATGAAAGGCTTCCATAAAAGGCTTAACAGAAAAGCTGAGAATCTAGCTTAAAATTAGAATATTTATCTCAGTAAAGCAAAATATCTGAGTTGACGTGTTTTTTTGTTTTTTTTAAGAAAACATGTCTACTCCTCTCACGTCCGCAGATGATCTTAGTAGTTCAACAACTCGCCTTCTCAAGGCTCTTATCCATTAGCCAATTTTCAGTTGCAGTAAATATCTGTTCTTTCCTAATTCAAGGTCGGATTTGACTGGTGCCGGGCCTAATCACGAGGCTCAGCGTGGGTAGACGAGATTACCAAACATTTCAAAACGTCAGACAAGCAAGTAGGGAATTAAAATCAAGAGACCCCATGTGAAGACTGAAGCCATTAAAATTTTCTGCGACCAGAGTTTAACAATAATATCTATTCGTCTGGCGACTTTGGAATTGTCGAGAATTATATTTCAACTTCCGGTCTTCAGCAATCCCCATTTACTGGCATTCAAAAGTGAGAATACGATTTAATTATCTACATGCAGAGTTTATTTCTAATCTCATGTCTGAAGTAAAGAATTTATAAAACGAGTAATTAATCCTTTTATACAAGAACTAGCAGTATAGCCCGGCGTTGCTCGGGTGTAATGAAAGCTTTAAAACTATTCCATGATCCTTGGAGCACAGACTCAGCCTAAAAAATATTTGAAATAATAAAATAATTGCGACAATCTACCAATCGCACCAATATATATATATATATATACACTAGCAGTATAGCCCGGCGTTGCTCGGGTGTAATGAAAGCTTTAAAACTAATCCATGATGCTGGAGCTCAGACTCTTTGTACGTTGGCACGAAAGACTAAAAAGCAATAGATGTTTCCAATTAAAGCGGAACCGTAGTTCGAAAGAAAAATGAATGGATGTAAGCCAAATTCTGATTTCCTCGTATCGATATCAAATAAGATTTTTCGCAGTAAACTGAATTTTGCAGGCCAAATAAGTCCTCTGAGTAAATTGTATCATGGCTGAGGCTAAGAACTACCATTACACCTATTTAGAGCTAAACCCGAAACGAAAACCAAGGGCTGAAAAAATACAGACATATGGGCAGATAAACAGACACACACACAAACATCTTGCCTTTTATATATATATATATATATATATATATATATATATATATATATTATCGATTTTCTGCACTATTGTCTATGACTGTAACAAATTTGATTAAAATCGGACTACCTCTTCTATAACCCGATTTTTTTATTATCGATTTTCGATATTTATCGGGGGTACCTCGACACAAAACCTAGCTAAGAACACTCGCAGACGCTTATAGTACATCTGTGTAAATTTTCAAGAAAATCGGTTTAGCCGTTTCGGAGTCTTTATGTAACGGACACACACACACACACACACACACACACACACACATATACACACACACATATACACACACATATACACACACACATACACACACATATACACACACATATACACACACACACATACACACACACACACACACACACACACATATACACACACACACTCACACACACACAGAGACAAAGTTCTATTTATAAATAAATTTAGATTTAGATTTGGAAAACTTTTACCTTCGACGTATTTCTCTCGTCAAACGGCATCAGGAGAAAAAAGATATTTCAAGCATTATTTTTTGATAAATTTTTTATTTGTTTCCCGAAGGCCTTTACCCCGTCAAATCTTTCCAAACATCCTTAATTCCGTGTAAAGCTATATGCTGAACTAAAATTGATAATTGTTTATTAAAGAAACCTAGCTTTTCTCATGTTATCGACCACAAAAAAAAATCTGACTTTATCTCACCCCCTTACCACCGTTCTCATATCTGATTCACCGCTGAATAACTTAAGGCGTATGATACTTATTTCGGCCTATTTACTTCCTTTTTTTTGCAATTACTACGCGATTTGTTTTGTTTCGGAACTCAATTTCCGCGTATTAATTGCAAAAAGGAAATAAATAGGCCGAAAAATCGGCAAACTACGCGTGAAATCATTCTGCAGTGAATAACATTTTTGAAGCGTGGTTACGGGGTTAGATAAACTGCGACAACTCAGCCTTGTCTATTAACCTTATATTTAAAATCCTGGAGATTGTAGCTGTTGGGGAAGCAAGTCTTTTTTTTTTTTTTAATCATTTCACCCCGAGCAAGGCGAAAACGCCACTGATGTGCAGGGGGTTACATAAATGTAAAAAGATTAATTAGAAAAGAGTGAGGAGTACAAACTAGTTAGAAAGGAACAATAGAAAGCTGAGAAAGCAGGTGCGATGTCAGATACATAGGTGGAGAGAAAGGGAAGGTTATACAGGGGTGGGGAGAGAGCTAGAGTCCAGTGGTTAGTAGATGAGAATTGACTTTGCATTTAAATTTCTGGAGGTTGTAGCCTTCAGGAAAGCAAGAATACGGGAGCGAGTTCCACAGGCGGGAAGTGCGAGAGAAGAAACTGTCGGAGTAGAATTGTCGTCTGCATTTGGCTAACCTGACTGTGAATCGGTGGGACCCAGTTGCCAGTCTGGTTGCACGAGTAAACACCTGTTGAGGAGGCATCATCCGAGCAGAAGCCATGAAAGTATTTATAGAACAGATAAAGGGAGGCCACATTTCGACGATGGGGAAGTGGCTGCAGTCGAGTCGCCAGATCAGTACCTATCACATTACAGACTCTCCTTTGGAGCTTGTCAAGAACACTGAGGAGAACGGCAGGGGCACCTGACCATAAATGGCAGCAGTACTCCATGCACGGACGGATGGTTGACTTGTATATATGCAGGATGGATTCAGCTGGAAAAAACATCCTGGATCGACATAGTGACCCAATCTTCTTAGCAGTAGATTTTGCTATGGATTCAATATAGTGGTTCCATTTGAGGTCTGAGGACAGGGTAAGTCCGAGGAGGCGTAGTGTATTACTCTCCGGGAGAATCGCTTGGTCCATGCTTATTGGTGGCAGGAGAGGTTGCCTGTAATGGTTGACAGACAACAGCTTGGTCTTAGATGAATTGAAGTTGACAAGCCACTTCTTGCCCCGGTTCACCACAGTGTAGATCCCGCTCAAGGTCAGCAGCGAGATTATGTCTGTCCGCCACGACAGGTTTTTTTACTGGTGCGGGAGTATATTGTAGTGTCATCTGCGTAGATGCCTACTTGGGACTTGATCTCATCTGGGAGGTCGTTGATGAAAAGAAGGAAGAGCGTCGGGCCCAGGATAGAGCCCTGTGGGACACCAGCATTCGTGCTGTAGGACGAAGAGGCACGCCCATTTAGAACGACCTTCATTTTGTGGTTATTTAAGAAAGATTGGATTAGGTCAAGCAGGCGACCGGTAATACCATAACCGCGTAGTTTGCATAGGAGGCCAGAGTGCCAAACCCTGTCAAAAGCTTTGGAGATGTCAAGAGCAACCGCGCGAGCCTCGTCAGACGCATCAAGGGTCTGTAGCATGTACTCCGTCACGGTTGTTAGCAGGTCGGCTGTGGACCTGGCAAAGCGGAATCCATATTGCCTGTCGGAGAACAGTTTGTGGGCGGTGAGATGATGAACTATTTCAGCATTGATTATAGCCTCGAATACTTTCCCGAATATCGGTAGAAGACTGATAGGGCGATAGTTGGATGGGTCCGAGGGTTCACCACAATTCTTAAATACAGGAACGACTGAAGAGAACTTCCAGCATGCAGGAAAGCAGGAAGCAGAAAGGCAGTAGTTAAATAGTTTAGAGAGGACAGGGGAAAGTTCAGGAGCATACCTCTTATGGACTATCACTGGGATTCCACCGACTCCACACGCCTCATGGGGGTCGAGTTTTGAAATTACTCTGGATACTACTGTCGGGGTAATATATACGTCGTGCAGTTTGGCCTCAGTTCTAATAGGGAAGTCGGGTGGGTGTACTCCGGACGAGTCGAATGTGGAGTTGGATGAGAATCTGTGGGCAAAGCACTCCGATTTGTCCGCAGATGACGTGAGAACCTCAAATCCATGGATTAAAGGAGGTATTGAGGATTTCCTATTGTTGTATGTTGAAGCGAGTTCCACAGGCGGGAAGTGCGAGAAAAGAAGCTGTGGAGCAGAAATTGCTGTTACATTTTATTGGTATCACTGTAAACGGGTGGGACCTAGTTGCTAATCTAGTATCTTGTACAAATTCGTACCTAGGGTGCACCAGTGATCTAAGTTCTTCTGTAAGAGGCACAGGGAAGCCACGTCACGCCTGTGAGAGAGGTCTTCCAAGTCGGTATCGATCACATTACAGATTCTCCGTTGGATTTTGTCAAGAACCCCGAGGAGAATAGCGGGAGCACCCGACCAGATGTGGGAGCAGTATTCAATACACGGGCGGATGGTAGATTTATATATGTGCAGGATAGATTTAGACGGGAAAAAGTTCAGGACCCTGCACAGAGAACCGACTTTCATAGCAACGGATTCAGCAATAGATTCGATATAGTCTTTCCACTTGAGATCCGCTGAGAGTGTGAGAAGCAATATTTGTCTTCTTTTTTTCACTTCCAGTGTCTTCTCTGCCAAACATTTACAAAAGTTTGTTAACTAATTTACTGGTTTGCATTTAGTGCGTCTTCTGAGTGTTAAATTCTCTAAGCCTCCATAACTCATTATTTATCTCCGAAATTCTAACTGTCATTTTTTGGTTTTAAAGAACAGGTTGTCATAAATACTTTCCGTTTTTTATGAAAAAAAGGGAAAGTATTGAGATGAGATGGTTCCTTTAAATGAGATGAGGTTGTACTTTTAAATGAGATGAGTTGGATTATTTAAATGAGATGAGATGGTTCCGTCGAATGAGATGAGATGGTTCCTTTAAATGAGATGAGTTGGTTACTTTAAATGAGATGAGTTGGTTCCTTTAAATGAGTTAAGTTGGTTACTTTAAATGAAATGAGATGGTTCTTTTAAATGAGATGAGGTTGTACTTTTAAATGAGATGAGTTGGTTTATTTAAATGAGATGAGATGGTTCCGTCAAATGAGATGATATGGTTCCTCTAAATGACATGAGATGGTTCCGTCGAATGAGATGAGATGGTTCCTTTAAATGAGATGAGTTGGTTACTTTAAACCTTATACATTTCTTGATTATCATGTTTTTCCAAGACAGACAGTTTCAGTAGCTGTATGTCCCATCTATCTCTGTCTTCATCTTAACCATCTCTCTCACTATTCTCTCACTTCTCTCTCTCCATCTCCTATTTATTTAATGCGTCAAATACCAAATTAGTGTCTTTCCTTTATCTCCGATTGGACCTAAAACTTTCACAAATCTTGTTGATCGTATGATCCCTCTGAGAGGCCCGGTGCCTTAAACGCTTGTTAGAACTTAGATTCAATCCAGACTTCACAAAGATCCATCGCTTATGATTCTGGGAGAAAAGTGGTCGGCCTTATGTACCACGCTAGCATGTACATGTCTACGCCTGCTGTCTTCTAGATTTACAAGAGTACAGCATCCGGCCTTAGGGCTGGGGACACCAAGACCGAATAAGACCAGTTTAGACCGATTTTGAACCTATCCACCGTGGTGGTTAGGTAATGTTTTGACCAGTACCTGGGCGTACGCGCTCAGGTTCCCCACGTTAAAAAAGACCTTGTGTCACATCTCTCTCAAGTGGGGGAGAAGGGTAAATATTGGAGTACTGCAACCATTTATGAGTGGGGGCGCCCAAGTCTTCTCTCCCCACTAGCGATAGTCTGTAAAAGCGTTTCGGACTCCTTGGAGGTAATGAATTATTTTCCACAGAACAACCCCATTTTCTCAAAGACAAAACATAGCAAACCTCTCATTGATCTATCGCTGTTTCAACGATGAGTTTAAGTTTTGTTTAACGGCATATCAACACCTCTGTGGGTTATTTAATGTCAAAAAGGTGTGGTTTTAAGGTATATTTTTAATGCTCGGTTATAGTGAGTAGATTGATTTAGACAGATTTTAAAATTTTTTGTTTTTATTCTTTTTTTATTTAAGAAAACTAAAAATGTCTTCTAGTTTTATATTCAAAAACGTTTTGCTGAAAATAATATTTTTCCTTCAAAAATGTATTGTTGGTAATATTATTGTCCTTAAAAGTGTATATTTTTCTATAAAAGTATATTTTTAAGTAGAAATTTCTATAAAAGTGTTTTTTAAGCTTTCATAGTGTTTTGAACATCGTTTGGGAGTTAGCTATTTGCCCATAGTTACGGGTGTTACCACTTCGGGTCAGAATGGACTTGGGAACAACAGCAATTAAGAAGTGGTTCCATGCTCCTCACAACCCCCTCCCCACCAATTAGAGGCCTGGCTGCCGGCTGCAGTTTATTGTCATGCCCAGGACCTTTAATAAGAGTGTTCAGACGAACTACATTCATTAATTCCATAACCTTCACGACTAAGACCCGCCATCCCAGGCATATTATAGCAAATCCTTCTCATTCTCTGAAGAGATGTATATTTAACTCAATCAGCTTTTTTTAACGGACTTAATCCCAAGAGAAAATTTCCCAATCACTACAATTTTCACTTGTTCAAGTCTCGGGTTACCGGTCATTTTCTGTACATATCTGCATAAGATGTATCTCTCACCCTGTAACCTCTACCTCGAATGATTCTCGGGCCTTGTATAGGGTGTAAAAATAACCCTTACTGTTTTTTTCTTCTATTTTAGTCTTTTATTTCATTAGCCATATTTCTATACCTACAGTTGTCTTCTCAGAAGCATGGCTCTTAAAAGAAAATAACTTTCTTATGCCTGTTTTTACGTAGTGTAAAGCTGGACATTCACGCAAATATACAGATGACTAGAGTGTTGTCCGGCTGGCTCAAGTCCAACTTGAAATCTCGGCCTCAATATGTGATACGTGGGGACAGAAGGCTAACACTGAAACGAAAATGATTGAATGTTGCAATGTCTGTGAGTAGCAAGTTAATGCCAGAAGGGGATCGAAAACATATTACGGGCTCGACCGAATTGAAATAGACACCAGACGAATATTGATATATTATTTATTACACTTGCGCAGGGCGTTCTTAATTCGGCATTTCCGAGTCGAACCTGCAGTCAACCACTTATTTATAACCCATGGATTTGCCAGTAAATCCATCGAGTTTCTTACTAATTATATTGATATCAACTTATTCAACGTAGGAAAGCCTGATGGCTCAGTCCATCATCAGGCGTCAAATATAGTTTTTCTGTTTGTATATAATCCTTTTCCACACAACCCACCACCTATTGTGGGCGACAGAAAACTAATCTTTTACAAGAATTACTTATGCATATAATTAATTTCTTAAATAAGTAAAAAAACAACAACAGTTGTCTATATTTCAAAATCTCATTGCATCATTACAAAAATAGTCCCCCCACAACACAAACAAAAAGATTTGATTGATTGACTGACTGCATCTCTGTCAAGGTTTACAATGGGAGCAACAGCTTTTGCTATGTAAATAGCACAATATCGGTATATAATAACGATAAATTTTTGCCCTCACTTTTCCAGCATTTAATTGTTCCTGGAAGATTTTCTGTTATAAAAAAAAGGTGATGGTGATGAAAGTAAAAAGGTGATGGAAGTAAAAAGAAAGAGACTCTAAATGGATATGGCTATAAACAAAAGAGAAATTAATTATATTTTTATTTTATTAAATTCTAAATGTATTTTTTTTTTATTATGATGGTTCTAAGCTTTCGCCTCACTTGTTGGACAATTTTCTCTTCATTCCCACTTGAAATTAAAGCCAAAATACGATGCTTAGAACGGAGCATGGTTAACCATTGCATACATTCATTGTCGGTTATATTTAACAATATATGTTTAGAAAAAATACATATATATGGACGTGAAATGAAGAGAAAAATTAAAGGCAAATATTTTCAATTACCGTCTTATTTAAAGAGAAATAAAACATGTTATCGTACAGTGAAAATATCAAATGAAATTCAGCTACATGCATGACTATAGCCTTATTGATCCTCTCGCATATATATATATATATATATATATATATAAACTACTGGCCATAATTATTAGGTAAACCCAGATTTATTGCCAAGTGGATAATTCTAAATGAAAATAGAATGGTTCTTTTGTGATTATTTGCAAAATTTTACAAGGCAAACAGCGACAATTTACCCATCGCACCCTGCAGATCTTATATATATATATATATATATATATATATATATATATACTACCGACCATAATTATTAGGTGACCAAAAATTTTAAAAGAAATTATGCATTTTATACTATTTTAGTATTTATTGCCAAGTGGATAATTGTAAATGAAAATAGAATGGTTCTTTTGTTAATACTTCACAATAACACGTGCATAAAAAAAAAACTGTTCTGGTGTCCAGTTTTTGTGCTCTCTTCCCCATGCCAGTCTCTTCTTCTTGGCTGGCTGAAGCAAAGGCTTCCTGGCTGGCATGTAAAATTTGGCAAAGTATTACTAACAAAGGAACCGTTCTATTTTCATTTAGAACTATCCACTTGGAAATAAATACTAAAAATAGTATATTTGTTTAAAACCCGGGATGGCCGAATTATGGCTGGTAGTGCATATATATATATATATATATATATATATATATATATATATATATAAAGCAGAAATAATTTATGATATGACAGGTAAGTAACATACTTTTATTAAAAAATCACTATAATCTAGCAAATTTCTCAATAACCTTCAGCTAAGTGTACATAAAATAAGCGTCAAATAGGACAAGTTCATAAATTTAAAAAGTGTGCACCTAGTAGCAATATTTAACCATGTATTTTCTTGTTGTATTCTTGAAAAAATATTTCATTATTTTTTAAAATTATATTCAAAATTTAAAATTACCGGCGTATAAAGACATAGCACGTTACATTGCATTTGAATACATGGTTCTGTTGTCATTTCGCGCTATCACGCGGTGTGACGTCATAGAACCGCATTGCAAATTTGAGAACTGCGTTTGTTATATTTGGCAACTATTGCCGTTGCCTAGCGGAGTTTTATGTCAACACAAAATAAAATCGTCGGTGATCGTGGATGTTATTGTATTACCGTCTTAATAACATCTCTGATGATGGCTCATGTGAGCCGAAAGCTTAGAACCAAATTAATAAAAATTATTCAAATATTGGAGAATTTTTGTCTTTATTTTCAACTGAAATTAATGCCAAAATACGACGTTTAGAACGGCTCATGATTAGACATAATAGATATTCATTGTCTCTTATATTTAACAGTATATGTTTAGAAAATTATTTGCTGCCTCGATACACTAAATATATATATATGATGAGTGGGATAAATTGTCGTCTATTATGCAAAAATGAAAACAATGCTGACATCTTATTTTAACATACATTTAAGAAAATTACACAAAAATATCTGTCAATTCTAAAGAGTAATTACATTCTTCGGATTATTGTCCTCATCTTCGTTGCCATTTGTACGACGTTTTGGCCGCTGTATCATGCGGTCTTCGTCAGGTGTTAGGAATTTCGAATAGAACCCTTCATTACAATCAATGGTGTAAATAATTCTCATTCCTTGCCAAATAAAGCCTCGATTGGAAGTCATGAGTTTTCTCCCTCTAACCCTACAATTTACTTGTTCACCACTGCTCTAGCCTGGTACTGAACTCACAACTCTTTAGGTTAAGTCTCAAAAACTAAGCAACGTCCATATCCACTGAGCCATGTGTCCTTAAGTTCGAAATTCCCAGCACATGAAAAAGGCCGGAGTGAACAACGGCCGAAACATTGTATCAACAAAGATGAGGGCAATAATCCGATTAATGTAAATGCTGCCAATACTACCTCATCTAATACTAAAGAACAAGTTTCTTTAATAAAACGCCATTGTCTTCATCCACGGACTGCAGACGACTTTGGAATCTCCAGCAACTCTTTTGGATGCTCTCCTTTTTTAAGTTGGTGAATGCTGCCATAATATTTGTCTTCAGTTGATCTTTAGTGTTAAAAAGAGTTTTGTTGGCGTCTCTCTAAACTGAGCCACACACATAATCAATAAAGATGTATGTTAAGGAGTTAAGTACATAAGGTCATGTAGTTGCAGAAATTGCCTGACGATTTTGACTAAGACCGTCTTCTTGCGTAGCATGGTGCAGAGTCCTGCTGGGAGTATCTTACAGCAGCCATACTCTTAAGGCAATGCAGCACTTCCTCCTAAAGGCAATTGATGTAGACCTCTTGTAGAGTCTGGAAAGCTGAAGCTATGACGGAGAGTTATAACGTCTCCATTATCAGTGACTATTCCAAACCCCTTCGTAATCATAATTCGACTCATCCACGTCTTTCTGAATCATCTGCATTGACTTCAGATTGGCACGCAGACACTCTGAAATGTCCGTATTAGAACTTCCAGCAAGAACTCCAAATCTTTTCTCGAAGTGAATTGCTCTTTTCTCTGTTGTATCTTTGATACACAGAAAAAGGTACTTAATATTTTTATTTAGCACAGTATATGGTACACTAGAAATAAACTGCACGAAAACCGAATGCATGATCATCAATAAAAAAGGCAGCCCAAAATGCCAAATACAGGTCGAGGACATCAGAATCAAACAGGTAGAAAAATTTAAATACCTGGAAAGTATTATAACAGAAGACGCAATTTGCGACACAGAGATCAGAAGGCGAATTGGCATGGCGAAGGAAGCATTCTAGAAGTTGAGTAAAGTATTAAGAAACAGGACAATTTCGCTAGAAACTAGGAAGAGAGTACTGGATTGCTACGTGCTGTCCGTCTTTCAATATGGCAGTGAATGCTGGACAATACCATCAAAGATGAAGAAAAAACTTGAAGCAACTGAAATGTGTTTCTACAGAAGGATGCTGTGAATCTCATGGATCGAGCATGTGAGCAATGATGAGCTCTTGGTAATGATGGAAACAAAAAGGAAATTATTACTGCTCATCAGGAAGAGACAACTGAAGTTCCTGGGACACGCAATGTGGAAGGAGGGCTTGGAGAATCTGATACTAACAGGCCAGATAGAGGGAAAAAGATAGAATGAAAAGCAACGGATAACATATTTGAAGGACCTAATCAGGTGGATGACGGAACGAGGATTGCAGGGTGTAACAGGAGAAGGCGTGCTCTGAGCCACCAGGGATAGGGAAACGTGGAAGGCCATGATCGACTACATACTGAAGGGTCAAGGCACATAGAAGAAGAAGAATCTGGTACGAAAAAATATATAAAAAATACAGAACAATACGATACAAGCAATTAACAAGATAAAAACTTACGGGCAAAGGAGGGTCTAAATGGTGAATCGTCGACGAAGTAAATAACTCTTAATATTAATCTGCCTATCGCAATTAAAACAAACCCTTAAATATATAATCGTAGACTCTGTCAGGCTCTGAGCCAGTTTATTGGTAAAAGAGCTCAAAGGGTGCTAGCTACTCCACGACATTTTCACAGGTGGTTCTTAACTGAACCTATCCTACTTTACTGTCGTCAAAAAAAAAACACACATGAGACAAAAACAAAATATAAAGGGGAGATAATTTACCCATCACCTCCATATCTATGTATAATTTGGACATTGATGTCCATATGCCGGTCATGACGACTGCGTTAAAAATGAAACAGACTTTCGCATGTTGATGTTGATTTCAGTGTAGACTTTTAACTTTACATATTGTTGATATTGAGCACCCATAAATATCGTATAAACGATAAATTTACTTTACCTTAAAACTATATTTTATCAAACACACAAATATATATATATATATATGTGTGTGTGTGTGTGTGTGTGTGTGTGTGTTTCGGATTAAATAAATTGCAAACATTGTATCTGCTTATTTGAAATCAAATCCGTTCATACTCACGGATAATCTTTCGCGTATTGTAATTGAAAGATGTCAGACATGAGCTGTAACGTTGACAGATATTATTATCATTCATTTCTCAAGGTACCCAAGTACATTCAATCTTCTTCCGAGATCATCTTCAGGGGTATGAGTTTTGGCAACAAAACATATTCGCAAGATTGTGTTGCTAAAAATTAATGTGGTTTGGGAAGTCGTTATTGATGAGAGTGCTTAATAACATCTGTCAACATTACAACTCATTTCTGACATCTTTCAATTATAATACGCGAAAGATTATCCGTGAGTATGAACGGATTTGATTAAAAATAAGAAGACACAATTATTTAATCTGACATAACTAAAAGAAAGTGTGCTGCCTAAACACACACACACACACACACATATATATATATATATATATATTGTCATCCGCTGGCAGTTCTGTTTCGCTGTAACACAGATCATCAGTTTTGCGTTATATACACAAAGTATATAAACGGCATTGACCAAGAGTGCTCAATCTATTGCTGGAAATTAATCCTAGAGCAAGAACATATATATATATATATATATATATATATATATATATATATATATATATATATATATATATTCTTGCTCTTCAAATCTTCAATTCGTGTAAAATCCTTTGTACGGGAGCTGATGATGGTTCGCCTGAAATAGCCTACTGTTTTCGAATTTACCATAAAATAACGTGTCTCCCTTAATTTCTCTAATATATATATATATATATATATATATATATATATATATTATAAATTATATTTTAGAACCTGTACATAAGTAATGTATATATATCCGCTACAAAGGTATGTTCGTTTCGACATTGAAACTTCAATGTCTCATAGTTTCAATGTCGAAACGAAGTAGACATTTGTAGCGGATATATATATAGAATAATTATGTACATGTTCTAAAATATAATTTATAATAAATATTCACAACTCTATTTATTATATATAGAGCACTGTTTTAAATTAATGTTTTGGACGTTGCAAGAATTCTTTCTTCGTTCTGTATTCACTTGGACATATATATATATATATCCCTCACACACTCACACACGCGCGTGCGCACACACACACACACACACACACACACACACAAACACGTACACTTTCTCGCTTACAAGTACATACTTATTCTTTTATGTACCGTGTCCTTTCAGGATCTAAGTGAGTATGGCTCTCTACATTTTCCACTTTCCTGTAGTTCCTAATACCTTTTGTAATTTCTCTCAAATCCTACTCTCCCATCTATTTGCTTAAAGCAATCAATTATGTCATGCGCTATTTCTCCCTCTCTCTTTTACCTGTATTCATCATCCAAGCCCTCTTTCCTCAGTTCGTGTACCAGAATAAAGGGTAAAAAGAAGCCAACATTGATACAAAAATAGAACAAGATGTGGGTTCAAACCAAAGAAATTAAAACAAAATCCCTTGAAAATAAACACAATGATCAATAGATAGAATGCATTACATTAGGTTTTTTTCCCCATTTTGTCTTTCAATTACGCACAATTGTCCTGATATTCAGAATAATACATCGTATTCTCTCCAGAATATTTAACAAAATTCAGTCAGTCAGTTAAGTGCCATACGTGATACACGCTTGGGCGATCATGTCTCGAAAGAGACATGACTGACTGGGCAGAAGATTATCACTCAGTAGGTTGCCTATTGCTTTCTCCGGTAGACTGGTTGCCAACCAAGGCTATAGAACCCAATCTGTCCTGTTATTTGACTTATAGCTAGAGGGGGAAAAGATGTATTATATTGTTAAGTAGTAATTAGTGGGGGATCAGTTTATTACTTCATAACAATATAAAACTGATCCCCCACTTTATGCCCATTAGAAATCTCAATCATGATTTCCACTATTATATTCAGTCAGTCAGTTAAGTGCCATACGTGATACACGTTTGGGCGATCATGTCTCGAAAGAGACATGACTGACTGGACAAGAAGATTATGCCCAGTAGGTTGCCATTACTTTCTGCGGTAGACTGGTTGCCGACCAAGGCTATAGAACCAATCTGTCCTGTTATTTGACTTATAGCTACGGGGGAAAAGATGTATTATATTGTTAAGTAGTAATTGGTGGGGGATCAGTTTATTACTTCATAACAATATAAAATGATCCCCACTTTATACCCATTAGAAATCTCAATCATGATTTCCACTATTATTATATTCAGTCAGTCAGTTAAGTGCCATACGTGATACACGCTTGGGCGATCATGTCTCGAAAGAGACATGACTGACTGGGCAGAAGATTATCCCGCAGTAGGTTGCCATTGTTTTCTGCGGTAGACTGGTTGCCAACCAAGGCTATAGAACCCAATCTGTCCTGTTATTTGACTTATAGCTAGAGGGGGAAAAGATGTATTATATTGTTAAGTAGTAATTAGTGGGGGATCAGCTTATTACTTCATAACAATATAAAATGATCCCCCACTTTATGCCCAGTAGAAACCTCAATCATGATTTCCACTATTATATTCAGTCAGTCAGTTAAGTGCCATACATGAAACACGCTTGGGCAATCATGTCTCGAAAGAGACATGTCTGACTGGGCAGAAGATTATCCCGCAGTAGGTTGTCATTGCTTTCTGCGGTAGACTGTTTGGCGACCAAGGCTATAGAACCCAATCTGTTCTGTTATTTAACCCATAACTGGAAGGAATAATAATAATTAATAACTTTCCCAACGGTATTTGCGCGTAAGTGAATGCAAGGAATTCAACTGGAATTCGAACTCGGCTCCTCGATTTCTCGTTCCGAGCCGATATCCACTGCTCAACAACGCACCTCCTTAACAAAATTACTTTGATTAAATGCTTAAGACATGAAGTATATAATTAATGTATATTACCACAGGTGAGAAATTTCGCAATTAGCAAGATCACTTGAAAATATCTGAAAAATACACAATGGAAAGAGCAAAGCAAAAGATGCCTCTGATATGTAGAAAATAGTCAAGCTGGACCAAGGTACATTAATATAAACGATATCATAGAAGTGACTAAATATGGCGGTCAATTGCACACATAGCATGAAAACAAAATAGAAAAATGAGATAAGAGTTTGAAGGTAAGATTTAATTCTCATCCTTCTCTTATCCACTTCCTGACATTCCCCCTATAACCTATACTATTATAAGGTGAGTATAAAGTGGGGGATCAATTCTACATTACAATCAATATATAAACTGATCCCTCACATTATAGTCACAGTCATTTTCTCTTACCCACTTCCTGACACCCCCTATAACCTGTCACTCTTTCTCATAATTTTCCCTCCTATGTAACCCTCTGCAAAACAGTGGCAGTAAAATGCCTTGCTTGGTGCGATATGATTATAAAAAAGAAAACATTCTATACTATTATAAGGTGAGTATAAAGTGGGGGATCAATTCTACATTACAATCAATATATAAACTGATCCCTCACATTATAGTCACAGTCATTTTCTCTTACCCACTTCCTGACACCCCCTATAACCTGTCACTCTTTCTCATAACTTTCCCTCCTATGTAACCACCTGCAAAACAGTGGCATTAAAATGCCTTGCTTGGGGCAATATTATTATAAAAAAAATAATTCTGTACTATTATAATGTAAATATAAAATGGGGGATCAATCTTACATTAAAATCAATATATAAACTGATCCCTCACTTTATGGTTACACTCATTTTTCTCTTACCCACTTCCTGACATCCCTTATAACCTGTCACTCTTTCTTATAACTTTCCTCCTATGTAATCCCCTGCAAAACAGTGGCAGTAAAATGCCTTGCTTGGGGCGACATGATTATGATTATAAAAAAATGAAACTCTCTCCTCTTAATGTTAAGAATACGTGTCTTATTCTCTGACATTCTCTCCAAACTCGGGTCGTTGCTCCATTGTTCAGTCCATGGTTTTCTCAGCATCCTTCTGTAGTACCTTGTTTTGGTTGCTTCAGGGTTTTCTTCACCTTACTTTCCTCTTCATTCAGGTGTTTAAATGTAGGGTCAATAGACACCTCCTATCACTGTAACTGCCAATTATTCTCAGAACACTCTCATCTACCCAATCCTCATTCTTGGTATCCTTACCCGCCTATCACCCACCCTCTGACATTTCCTATATTTAAACATTCTCGGTATCCCTGCCCGCCTATCACCCACCCTCTGACATTTCCTATATTTAACCATTCTCGGTATCCCTACCCGCCTATCACCCACCCTCTGACATTTCCTATATTTAGTCATCCTTTCTCCACTCTATGTAGCCCCCTGCGCAGTAGTGGCAGTGACATGCCTTACTCGGGGTGAAACGCTTATAAAAAACAAAAAAAGATTTACTATTTCTTCTGAGGCTTTCCAACATTCCCTGCTATATAGGACGACAGATGTTACAGAATATTCTAGTACTTTGTTTCCAACGAAATTTTCCGGTCTCTCATTCCAAAACAAGTGTTTTGTAAAACGTCCTTGGACATGTTTTGTGCAATTTTTTAGGTGGAGTTTTCTCTTTGTGGTTCGGATATTCTTCGGCGCCAGTGTTATGCCGTCCTGGGAGGAGGGCCCGATCATTAGAAGCATCGGCGAGATGGTGTATATAATGCAGGGACCAAGACATACCCACAAAAGACGCATTAATCAAATTAAAAAGCGGCATGAAACCCATAAGCATGGACCAAGTGATTCTGCCTGAGAGTAATACACTACGCCTCCTCGGACTTACCCTGTCCTCAGACCTCAAATGGAACCACTATATTGAATCCATAGCAAAATCTACTGCTAAGAAGGTTGGGTCACTATTTTCGATCCAGGATGTTTTTTCCACCTGAATCCATCCTGCATATATACAAGTCAACCATCCGTCCGTGCATGGAGTACTGCTGCCATTTATGGTCAGGTGCCCCTGCCGTTCTCCTCAGTGTTCTTGACAGGCTCTAATGGAGAGTCTGTAATGTGATAGGTACTGATCTGACTGCTCAACTGTAGTAGCCACAGTGTGAGTGAATGAGTGATTCAGGACGCCTGCAAGGGAAAGTACTCTCCAGTCCGCGTTTACTTTTGTGCTACGTTTCCTAAGAATATATTATTCAACTTTATATCCGAGTCCGTGTTATATATCTATGGCCCTTCGGTCATGCTATCATGCTAGTATCATTCTGGATTTAAGTGTCACGCTTTCCATCCTCTATTAGAATATAATCTAGGTACTTAATGTGACATTTTGGGTTCCTCTTTTTGCTGTTGACCAACCAAAAAACGCTAAAAGTTACTTTTACGTGTGAAAAAAAAAGTAGGCTGCAACAAAAAACAAAAAAAAACAAAAAACAAAACTACAAAAATATTAAAAGTGATCTCCACTCAACCCAAATGTAATATGCAACGATACTGAAAAAAAAATTTCCCCCCCATTTTTTTTTAATATTTTTGGGCCGTTGATCCCGGGAAAATGTAAAAGGAAATGTGTTGAAAAAAAAGACAGAAAATACAAAAAAGTTCACTAAAATTATTTTTGTAGGAAATCACTTTTTTTTCTCTTTTTTCAATTGTACGGGATGTAAGAGCATAGGTTTCATCTCATCAAGGCGTGGCAAGTAAGTAAAAGCCGACACGTTTTACATAAAGGAACATCAAAGCCTAAGCGATAAGGCGGGGAGGGTGAGGCTCTGTATAGACTTCTTCTTCAATCTCGACTCATTGCTTCTGTACTTAATGGCATACTTTTCTACTATCATGCAATCTGCTTAGCTTACATCGGGTTGATGAGATTAATATCTATCTATCTATCTATCTATCTATCTATCTATCTATCTATCTATCTATATCTATCTATCTATCTTATATATGTTATATATATATATATATATATATATATATATATATATATATATATATATAGATAGATAGATAGATAGATAGATAGATAGATATACATATATTTCAGTCTATTCAAATCTATTTAACTCGATACAAGTCTGTTTATATCTATCTATCTATCTATCTATCTATCTATCTATTTCTGTTATTTACTATCTGTCTATCTATATTCATATATATAAATATATATATATATATATATATATGTGTGTGTGTGTGTGTGTGTGTAGATAGACAGATATATTTCAGTCTATTCAAATCTATTTTATTCGGTACAAGTCTGTTTCTTTCTATCTATCTATCTATCTATCTATCTATCTATCTATCTATCTATCTATCTATCTATTACTTCAGGCTTTTTCTATCTATCTATCTATCTATCTATCTATCTATCTATCTATCTATCTATCTATCTATCTTAGTCTGTTTATGTTTAGATCAATCTAGTCGTAACCATATATATATATATATATATATATATATATAATAACATATATATATATGTGTGTGTGTGTGTGTGTGTATTAGTCTATTTAAATCTATTTCAATAGCTACAAGTTTGTGATTATTTGTCTGTCTGTCTGTCTGTCTCTCTGTCTTTCTCTCTCTCACTCTCTCTCTCTCTCTCTCTATATATATATATATAACGATAAATTTATTTTTAAACCCGTCTCGAAAAACCCACCGAGTATAAACGCGGAGGGGAAAAATGGAAACAAAAAAAGAAACGAACTAAGCACTTGAACATTAGTCAAAGTACGAGTCGAAAGTAAAAAAACCCGAGACGAGAAAACCTAACACGTAAAGCGCTCAATACAATAGCAAAGAAAACAAATATGTGTGAATCTAACCTCGAGCCAACGGACTTACCTAGGTTTCACCTAACAGATCGCCAGGGCAAATTGACTGCCAAGACGATCCGTTAGGTGAAACCTAGGTAGGTCCGTTGGCTCGAGGTTAGATTCATACTTCGGACTTACCCTGTCCTCAGACCTCAAATTGAACCACTATATTGAATCCATAGCAAAATCTACTGCTAAGAAGATTGGGTCACTATGTCGATCCAGGATGGTTTTTCCACCTGAATCCATCCTGCATATATACAAGTCAACCATCCGTCCGTGCATGGAGTACTGCTGCCATTTATGGTCAGGTGCCCCTGCCGTTCAAAGGAGAGTCTGTAATGTGATAGGTGCTGATCTGGCGACTCGACTGCAGCCACATTCCCATCGTCGAAATGTGGCCTCCCTCTGTCTCTTCTATAAATACTTTCATGGCTTCTGCTCGGATGAGCTTAAGTCACTGATGCCTCCTCAACAGATGTTTACCCGTGCAACCAGACTGGCAACTGGGTCCCATCCATTCACAGTCAGGTTAGCCAAATGCAAACGACAATTCAACTCCTGCAGCTTCCTCTCTCGCACTTCCCGCCTGTGGAACTCACTCCCGTATTCTTGCTTTCCTGACGGCTACAACCTCCAGAAATTTAAATGCAAAGTTAATACTCATCTACTAACCACTGGACTCTAGCTCTCTCCCCACCGCTGTATAACCTTCCCTTTCTCTCCATCTATGTATCTGTCATCGCACCTGCTTTCTCAGCTTTCTATTGTTCCTTTCTAACTAGCTTGTACTCCTCACTCTTTTCTAATTAATCTTTTTACATTTATGTAACCCCCTGCACATCAGTGGCGTTTCTGCAATGCTCGGGGTGAAATGTTTTATAAAAAAAAAAATTATATATATATATATATATATATATTAGTAAATACACGTATTATCCGACGTTGAGTGCACTGTTTTATTACGACCTGAATAATAATACTATATATATATGTACACCTTATATATTTCATTCTATTCAAATCTATTTTGCTCAACACATGCCTGTTATTATTGAAGCGTAGGGAGCTGCTTAATTTTTCTTCGTTCGGCCTTGTGTCATACTTAACCGAACTCCCTACAGATTACAAGTTTCATCCAGAATTATCACCAGAAGAATTATCAGAAGGTTTTCATCATTATCAGATGGTTTGGTTCTCGGCAGGTTTTAAAATAGAAATTTATTAAAAGAAGGAAGTTGTAGAAGCCAATGTGCAATTACAAACATTATTAACAAGTTAAGTGTAGAGTTCGTGTTCAATGATAAAGTTATGGGTATCAAGGTTTGTAGAAAATGTTCATAGTAGTAATTGTTGAAAGAGATAAGGAGAAAGAGAACAAGGTGCGACCAGATCTTATCTCCGAGTCGATTTGAAGTTGAAGTTACATTTAAGGTGTTTCGTCTCGCGGCTCCCATTTGACTCGGTTGACTGTATTATTATTATTATTACTTATTATGACCTTAAGTAATTAAATCTGGTCACGTGGCCGGCTCCAGCGCATATTTTAGCATTTAATTGTGAAATAACGTCATTATGAATTTTCTGTTTTTAATCCAATCAGGATTCAGTGTTTGCTTTTCACACTGAATTGTGAATAGTCATTTGAATCCACTTTTGCGGGTGTGTAATTTAACTTTGTGTTTTTCCGAAATGTTTTTTAGTTCTTCATTTCTTTTCTCTACACTATATATATATATATATATATATATGCCTATTAGCCTACGTCTATGGCACTGTTTTGTTACGAGTACTTTTTTATTATCACCTGAATAATAATGCTATCTAAACTTATTTATAAATGGAACTTTGTGTGTATGTGTGTGTCCGTTAGCTATAGACTCCGAAACGGCTGAACCGATTTTCTTGAAAATTTACACCGTTATATTTTAAGCGTTTGCGATTGTTCTTAGCTAGGTTTTTTGTCGAGACATCGCTTATAAATATCCAAAATCGATAATCGAATAAATCGGGTTATAGAAGGAGTGGTCCGATTTTAATCAAATTAGATATACTCATAGACAAAGACAGAAGAAACGATATTCAGTATTATATTTAGTCTCAGCCATGATACCATTTATTCAGAGGACTTATTTAGCCTTCAAAATTCAGTTTACGATGGAAAAAACTTATTTGATATCGATACCAGAAAATCAAAATTTGATTTACATCCATTCATTTTTTTTCAGTCTACGGTTTCGCTTTAACTGTAAACAACTATTGCTTTTTAGTCTTTCGTGCCAACGTCCAAAGAGTCTGAGCTCCAGGACCATGGATTAGTTTTAAAGCTTTCATTACACCCGAACAACGCCGGGCTATACTGCTAGTACATAAATACACCCTCGTCATATGTATATTTAATAATTTACGTCACTATATATATATCTATTCAGCAATGAACTGAGTTCTGGTGACAGACGTGTGTATACAACGCTGATATATGACACGCTAAAATTTTGCTTATCTATTCTATGGCTTAGGGAGTAAGGGCCCCGACTGACACCAAAACCGTCGAGTTTCGATCTCGGCTAGAATCAAGTCGATTTGTCGCCTCTCTGCTGAGCTGTGATATAGCGAAACAGGCTTGAATGTCGATGACTAATATGTATATCTCTGTCTATTTAAATCTGTTTCACTTGCTACAAATCTGTTTCAATATAACATTTCAGGTTTGTCTCAATCTGATCATATCTATCTCTATTTCGGTCTATTCAGCTCTATTTCATACGATACAAGTCTTTTTTTCTATCTATTTATTCAAATATATAAAAACGAACAAAATAATCCAAACGTTCAAAAAATTAATTTAAAACAATATAAAAATACAGCAATGAATATTTATAATTAATTATCTACATTTTAACATTTTAATAATATGAGTTCTTCCTTTTGATGACAACTATGAATGCATACTTTTCAAAGTTAATTTTTATTTCTTTATTCTTTCTTTCCTCCACAATAGGAAATTTAACGTTTTTTTCTGTGTCTGCTATCAACACTGAGTCATCTTCATATATTATATTGTCAAGATGATAGGATAAAAAAACTAGCCGTATAGCCCGGCGTTGCTCGGGTGTAATGAAAGCTTTAAAACTAATCCATGGTCCTGGAGCTCAGTCTCTTCGGACGTTAGCACAAAAGACTAAAAAACAAGAGTTGTAAGTCAAATTTTGATTTCCTGGTATCGATATCAAATAAGTTTTTTTCGTCGTAAACTGAATTTGGAAGGCTAAATAAGTCCTCTGAGTAAATAGTATCATGGCTGAGACTAAGAACTATAATTATACCTACTTAGAGCCAAACCCGAGGCAAAATCTAAAATATAAGGGCTGAAAAAAATACAGATATACAGGTAGATAAACAGACACACACACAAACATCTTGCCTTTTATATATATATATATATATATATATATATATATATATATATATATATATTATCGATTTTCTACACTAGTGTAAGAACTGCAACCTTGAAACTTCTGAATATCGTTTCTTATGTCTTTTCTATGAGTGTATCAAATTTGATTAAAATCGGTCTACTCCTTCTATAACCCGATTTTTTCGATTATCGATTTTCGATATTTTTCGGGGGTACCTCGACACAAAACCTAATGAGAACACTCGCAGACGATTATAGTACAAATATGTAAATTTTCAAGAAAATCGATTCAGCCGTTTCAGAGTCTATAGGTAACGGACACACACACACAGACACCCACACATACACACACACAAACAAAGTTACATTTATAAATAAGTTTAGAGTCTGAAAATCAACAACAAAAATGATAAAAGAACAAACAAAAACAAATTTTTTTTTCAGAAAAATCTGTTTTTTTTTCTTTTTTTCGACACGCGCATGCACCCGTCGGATCATTGACTGGTAGACCTTTTTCAAACACTCCCAGACGGTTTTGAATATGTTCGCCGACCAACTATGATACCTTGATGAAGTTCTTATGTATTATTAATGTCTGCTGTATAAAAAAAAATTGTTTTAGGTGGCTCCACAGATAAAAATCAGGGTCGGGGTAATTTCAGGTCGGGGTAATTTCAAAGCGGTTCTCTGTCTATCTTTCAGGGTTCATGCTAGCCAGTATATCACAAACAATGTGATTCCCATCAGGTATGAACCACATTGTTGTAGAGCAGCTGGCATCTCTCCATCGCTGTCAAGGATGGGATGGTCTGTGGACCGAAATAGTTATATAAATAAAGATTATTAGCAGTCAGAGATTCGGAGTACCATAGATCATTATTATTGAACTGTGCTCCCTGCAAATCTAACAACCTAACCAGTCCTCTCTTCTAATTATCCTTGTTCTGTTTTATCTATGCTTGTCTTGTTTGTACTTAATATCCATTTGCACGGGTATTGTGCAGTAGATACTTCATCACACATCATCTGATATCGTACTTCCACCTCGGCGATACAACACACATGCTTCATCGTATATATTCTAACTTTTACGGAAGTGTTTGAAACTAAATTTTTTGTAGATAGTGTCACGAGTGGGGCGACGCTTCGAAGGAATACTCGAATTTTCATCTGATAACCCCGGCTGCTGTGTCATAAACAAATTCATTTTTTTTGTGTCGGATATGTTATACCCAGATTGGCTCAGGGATGTGGTTCTGGTATAAATAAGGATTTAGACAAAAATTTGGTTAACCGAAAGAAAATAATAAAATAAAATAAAATAAAATAATAAAATAAAGGTATCAACGATTAATCAATATCATTGATTAAAAAAAAACGATCATAACACCAACAAAACAATCTAATTCATAACTTGAAGAAAAAAAATTTTTAATTCAATGTTCACAACAAAGAAAAAGAAGAAATTTATCGAGATCAATACCTCAGACAGTTTCATATCCCAGTTAATTAATGTTCCCTTAGGGAATAAAGTTGTTGAGAGCGATATCTCAGACAATTATTCTATATCCAAATTAATTTATGATCACATGAAGGATGAAGTCATTTCAATGTAGAAGGCGATATTCTATCAAAGAAAATATATTTCTACTTGTCTTTTTGTCCGTTAGCTGCGATCCATCTTCTTCATTTCGCAAAGCGTCTTCGTCTAAATGTTTTGTTTTTGTTTACGTTGCCAGGGATATGAGCTTTTCTAAGCCCCGTTTTCGTAGTTACTATGAATATGAGCGTCCTTAATACTCTTTTCTTTATTGTCATAGATATTCCCGCCACAGCTGTCTCTGCAAGGCGTGCTAGGAGAACATATAGGCTTAGCAGACAGTCACAATTCCAGTCATCATATTAATAGTAAATGTTGAATATTGGTTAATCGTAGGTGACTTGACACGCAAGTAGATTGGTGTAGTCACACCATATGAAAAAAAAAACAACTGAGTGATCTAATGTATATATATATATATATATATATATATATATATAGTGAATAGAATCCACTCATGCAAATATGTTATAGTAAAATGGACTAACCCACCTGCTGCTTTAGGTAATCTCCTATAAATGAGATAGATTAGCTGGCCTTGCCTTAATTCAGAGTGACGAAAGTTCAGCCTTCTATTGTCCCATTCCATTAATTTCCCCCTCTCCCCACTCCCTTAGCGAGTGTGCTTCTTGATTTCGCCGTTTGGTGGAATACAGCGGCCACTCCTTTTTCTGGGATGGACGGTTCTTACTAACATTGATTATTATTTTAGTTCAAAAATTTGTTGTATTTTCAGTTTGTTTTGTGGGTTCATCCCCCCTCCCATCCTTTCATTCTTCATTAAATCTTTTAGATTATGCATTATATTGTATATAGACACATTTTTATTGTCATGGGTTTTTTACCCCCGTTTTTAGGTGCCCCTCGTAAATATGTGGTATTATGGTGTATGAAGGTTTGGGAGATGATGGATGGGTTCGTGTGGTGATTGAGCAAATTGTAATGAGTGAAAGGGTCGTGATAGTGTTTAGCGAGGCATAGAATAGTTAACTGAAGACCACCCTTACCCCTCCCTTTTTCGGCCTTGTGCCACAATGTTTTGTATTTTACAAGAAATAAATATTATGATACGAGAAACGTGAAAGTATTTGTAGAAGAGGAATAGAGAAACCACATTTCGCCGGTGAGAAAGTGACTGCAGCTGAGCAACCTAGTCGAGATCGATCACATCGCAGATTCTCCGTTGGATTTTGTCAAGAACCCCGAGGTGAATAACAGGAGCACCCGACTAGATGTGACAGCAATACACGGGCGGATGGTAGATTTATGTGATGGATGGATGATGATGGATGGGTTCTTTTGGTGCTTGAGCAAATTGTAATGAGTGAAAGGATCGTGATAGTGTTTAGCTAGGCATAGGATAGTTAACTGAAGACCACCCTCTACCCCTCCATTTTCGGCCATGTGCCACAACGTTGTTTATTTATCCAAAAGAAATACTTGTGTCAAAAGGAGACAGCCAAGTTAGAAGGTAAGTTTACTTGTACAGTAAACTAATGATGTTGTCTAGACTGTACGAATTTGAGTTTTGTTTAACGACATATCAACACCTCCCTGGTTTACTTAATGCCCAAAAGGTAGGGTTTTAAGGTATTTTTTTAATGTTCGGTTATACAGAGAAGGTTGATTTAGTCACATTTTGATTAAATTTTTTAAAATTATTTCAAAACCTTCTAGTTTTGTATTAAAAAAATTAATGGCAATATATTTTTTCCTTCGAAAATGTTTTATGGTAATAATTTTTTCTTCCTTCAAAAATGTATTGTTGGTAATATTTTGTCTTCAGAATTTATATTTTTCGATAAAAGTCTATTTTTATGTATATATTTATTTATTTTATGTATATATATATTCGAACTTTTGTTGACATTGGCCGCTATGCATGTCATCAGATTTTATGTTGCGTGTATATATGATTATGTATGAATATGTGTATGTGTTCGCCAAATTGATGCATTTTTTCTTAAATTTTCTCTTTTAAGAGAGCGACCCTTATTTCTATTCGTGTTTTTAGGTCTTTGTGAATTTCATTTGTGCAAAATCCTTTGTAAAATAAAGACGGAAACTGATGATGGTTCCCCTAAAATAGGCCTAAACCTCCGATTCACCATGAAATAACGTGCCTTAATTTTTCTTATATTTGCTCTATATGTATTTATATGCATATATGTTTAGAGCTCTCTTAGAGAGTTATCCTACCACTGTCTGTACAGGATACTCCTTTGGATTCTTTTATACCCACACTGCATGCTGATATATATATATATATATATATATATATATATATATATATATATATATATATATATATATATATTAACTTTGTCCTTGTTTTGACGTGAGAAACATGACACTAAAGTTTTAAAAGTATTTTTGATACACCCGGCATATAAAGAACGATAGTTTCATGCTAAATGCTGTTTTCAGACGATGTTGATTGCTTTTAGCACGAAACAGACTCTGATGTTGACTACAAAGTCTATTCTGTCTGTCTGTCTCTCTCTCTCTCGGTCTGTTATATATATATAGATATATATATTTACGCCTGCCTCGATACAAAATATGCCAAATACGTCACGTCTAGGCTGACAAAAGAAACTTTGCTGCTGATCAAGCACACACAGACACACACACATGCACATACACACACATACACACACACATACCCATACACACATACACACACATATACACACGTACACATACAAACACATACACACACATACATACATACACACACGCACACATACACACACATTCACACACACACATGCACACATACACACACAAACAAGAAAAATCAATTTTACACCAACACAAAAGCGCATAAATTATGTTTTACCATAATAAAAAAATATCGGTAAGTTAGACAGATAATTGCTAGTATCTCCTGACGAGTGGACCGAACAATTACACAATGGTTCATCTACGAAACATTGCCTTTGTGATTTTACATATAATATCAATCAGCTAAGTGACAAATTTTATATTTGTATTAATTATATATATATATATATATATATATATATATATAAGTGTGTGTGTGTGTGTGTGTGTGTGTTCTTTTGTTAAAATTATATCACCTTGAGCAAGGGTGAGCGGCTACTACTACGCAGGGGGTTACGTAAGAGATGAGTGATGAGAAAAAGGAACAAGTTACATGGGTGGTCAGAGAACGGATAAAAGATGGATGAGAAAACTGGTGTGAAGAGAGCTGCGTGAGAGTAAAGTGGAAAGGGAAAAAACGTGATACAAAGGTTGTCAAGGAAAGGATGCGAGACAGAGAGATAAGCAAGGCACTACTGCTACTGGTGCGCAGTGGGCTACATTAGAGGGGAACAAAGAGAAAGAGAAATAGGTTTCAGGGGTGTTGCAGGATGGGTAAGAGAAGAATACTGTTAGAGTAGTAGTTAGAGAGTTTACTCTCCTACTATGAAACTGTCAGCACTCTGCCTTCGGGTAGAGGGCGCTCTCTGCTTCCGAGCAGAGAGCACAAACCCAGTCGTGGTTCCGCCGAAGAGTAGAACCACGACTGGGGAAAAATAGACAGAGATTTTTTGGCCCGGCTATATGGCCGGGAATACCCACTATAAAATGACCATGTGTCACATCTGGCCTTGCGTGGGAAGGCTAGTAAATACAGAGAAGAATACTGTTGTGAAGAGAGTTTTATGTGAGTAAAGTGGAATAGTAAAGAACAAGATACAATGGGTGTCAGGAAAGGGATACAAGATGTATGGAAATAAAGTATATTGAATCAATAGTTAAATCCGCGAGATCAGGTCACCTTTGGGCCAGGAAGTTTACGTTCGTGCGTGTATATGTGTTATATTCTATACGTATATGGATGTATCGAAGCTGTTATTTTTAAGAACATGTATCAGTAGAGAGAAGGCTTTGATTTAATTGCATAAAATAAATTCATCTCTTTCTATGTGCCTTGTCCCTTCAAGATGTAGGCGATCATGGCCTATCACGTTTCCCTATCCCTGGCGGCTCTGAGCACGTCTTCTCCTGTTAATTCAATCCTGGTTCCGTCATCCACCTGATTAGGTCCTTCAAATATGTTATCCGTTACTTCCCCTGTCTCTTTTCCCTTCTATCTGGCCTGTTAGTATCAGATTCTCCAAGCTCTCCTTCCTCATTGCGTGTCCCAGGAACTTCAGCTGTCTCTTCCTGATGCTCAGTATCAATTTCCTTTTTGTCTCCATCATTTCCAAAACCTTATTATTGCTCACATGCTTGATCCATGATATTCGGAGCATTTTTCTGTAGACCCACATTGAAGTTGCTTCAAGTTTTTCCTTCATCTTTGATGGTATTGTCCAGCATTCACTGCCATATTGAAGGACAGACAGTACGTAGCAATCCAGTACTCTCTTCCTTGTTTCTAGCCAAATTGTCCTGTTTCTTAATACTCTTCTCAGCTGCTGGAATGCATCCTTGTGCTTTTGGATCTCAGGAATATAAATGCATAGAAATTGCTGTGGCCACGAAATGAGGGCTCAGTTTATATATTGATTGTAAGAGGGAATTGATCCCCCACTTTATATACAGTATGCTTCTGTAGAACCACATTTCGGCTGCTTCAAGTTTTTCCTTCATCTTTGATGGTATTGTCCAGCATTCATTGCCATATTAAAGGACGGACAGCACGTAGCAATCCACTACTTAGCACTGCTTAAAACGTTCTTGGTCATACGTACATAATTTTTGCAATTTGATTTTGGATTTCAGTATCTCTCGTCAAATATATCTTGGTATTCGTTTTATTTAACCATATTTTTTGGGTTTAAGTCAATCAGTTAGGTGCCATATGTGATACACGCGTTGGGCGATCATGTCTCGAAAGAGACATTACTGACTGGGCAGAAGATTATCTCGCAATAGGTTGCCATTGCTTTCTGTGGTAGACTGTTTGCTAGCCAAGGCTATAAAACCCAATCTATCCCGCCATTTGACTCATAGCTGGAGGGAGAAGAGATAGATTTTATTAAATTATTCTATCAGGTATAAATAGGGAGGATCAGTTTATTACTTCATAAAAAATGGAAAACCGATCCCCCACTTTATGCCCAGTAGAAGTTTTAATTACGTTTTCAACTATTATATTCAGTCAGTTAGTTAAATGCCATACGCGATACCCGCATTGGGCGATCATGTCTCGAAAGAGAAATGTCTGTCTGGGCAGAAGATTTTCCCGTAATAGGTTGCCATTGCTTTCTGCGGTAGACTGGCTGCTAGCCAAGGCTATAGAACGAAATTTGTTCTAGTAATTAACCCATAACTGGAGTGTTTGTGCTTAAGTGAATGCAACGAATTCAACTGGAATTCGAACTCGACTCCCCAATTTGTTTTTCCGAGTCGATATCCACTGCACCAAAACGCACATTTATTTGGTTAAAGACAGATCAAAAAGACCAATCGATATATTTTTCGTATAAATGTGTCACTAATATAGCGTGCCTTTTTACTTTTATTATGGAAGTCAACAATGATTATCATGACAAAACATTCAAAATACAAATAAACTACTTCAAAAACGACTTTTTTACTGCCTTCTTTTTTTTTAACTGTCTGAGATTAAATTTGTCTACTGTCTGGCTGAAAGTAAAATAAAAATACATTCTCTCAGGAAGTGAAAGAGCACTAATTTTCGAATGGGTGTGCGCATTAATACACGTGCGTAATACTAAATAATGACTGTCTACTTGTGACCGAGCACACCCATCTGCTAGTGCAAATCGCTAATCTAGGCACGTTATTTTGTTCAACACCCAGAGTACCACTTCAGGTTTATACTACATCTATACAGATATGGTTTCTGAGAGAAAATGCATCATCTTCCGGGAACAAAGTGTGTATTCTCAGACACGATGACCTGCGACTTCGTGCCAGAAAAAAAATCTAAACTTATTTATAAATGGAACTTTGTCTGTGTGTGTATGTGTGTGTGTGAGTTCGTTACCTATAGACTCCTAAACGGCTGAACAGATTTTCTTGAAAACTTACACAGTTATACTATAAGCGTCTGCGAGTGTTCTTAGCTAGGTTTTGTGTCGAGGTACCCTCGATAAATATCGAAAATCGATAATCGAAAAACTCGGGTTATGAAATCAAATTTGATACACACATAAGAAACGATATTCAGAAGTTTCAAGGTTGCAGTTTTTACAATAGTGCAGAAAATCGAGAATATATATATATATATAAGGCAAGATGTTTGTGTGTGTGTCTGTATGTCTGTATTTTTTCGGCACTTTTATTTTAGTTTTTGCTTCGGGTTTGGCTCTAAGTAGATATAATTGTAGTTCTTAGTCTTAGCCATGATACCATTTACTCAGAGGACTTATTTAACCTTCCAAATTCAGTTTACGACGGAAAAAACTTATTTGATATCGATACCAGGAAATCAAAATTTGACTTACATCCATACATTTTTCTTTGAGTCTACTGTTTCCCTTTAACTGTAAATAACTATTGCTTTTTAGTCTTTCGTGCCAACGTCCAAAGAGTCTGAGCTCCAGGACCATGGATTAATTTTAATGCTTTCATTAAACCCTAGCAACGCCGGACTATAATGCTAGTACATATATATAGCTGCACATTTTACCCAACTGTCGCGGGTTCTGAATAGCATCAGATGGTTCTATTTAGCGATTTAATTTAACTGTTAACAAGAACGCTGAAGGTCTGAGCTAAAATACAGTTTTTAAATATATTCACACATGAATCTTGTAATTATTTCAAACTTTTGTTCTCATCTGAGTTGACATAGGTGTTATAATAGCCACAACGTTTCGATGAATACCCTCCCGTCATCATCAGGTGTCCATAGATTGGTTGATGTTGATTATATCTTTGATTATTGCGAAATATCCTGTGAAATCAATTATTGTTCTTCTATGTTGGATTTTTGGTTCGTCACTACCAAGTCCAAGGATCGAACTCATGACCACTAAATGGCAGTAGCACATGTATAACCAACTACTATATCCACTACGAAGAACTTCAGTGATGTATTTTTGAAGAATTTCATATTCAGTGTCTGATGAAAGACGACTATTTTGAAAGAGATTTAACGCGGAATTGTTGTGTTGTAGTCTATTTTTGATCTGACCTCGTACGCGTTCCATTTGTTCGGGAGTGAGTTTTAGTTTCAGTAGGCATTGGGGAATAGGATCCTCTTAGAGGTTATGACCGCTCATCGGGAATTGTGAAGGTTTACGTTGTGTTCGCTGGCGATGAAATACCAAGAGTTTGGATGCATTTAATGGTATCAACCAGTTCTTTTTTCCATTAATCTGCGAGAGTTAGGTAAAAGAATGTATGAGCTGTCTGACATAGGTCATCATTAAATCGCTAGGTAGACCCTTACACTGTGGAGTCGTATGCGTATATATAGGATTCTGAGAGTCTTGGAATATTTTTGATATAATACTGAAATAGGATAGGACCAAGGGGAGATCTTTAGGGGAGCATTGATCTAATGGGGATTCAGTGGACTGGCTATTGTAGACGAATTTCATAAACATACCTTACAAGAATGACTTGGTAAATGAATTTTTTTATAGATCTTTCATACTTTCGAATGAAGAGAATTTTAACACAGGTCGTATTTTTTACAGAAATAATAATTGCTTCTAGAAAATTGAATAGGAAACATAATATGGGGTCGCTATGATGGTTAAGAAAATTCCTCGAATCTGGGCAAAAAATTGGTTAATCCTTCCTGGGATTTCAATCCTAGGAAACCTTTTTTTATGGGTTTGTTTTCTGTTTTTTTTTTGGTCAGAATTCCTCTCTCTTTAGGTATCTCTACAGTCAAAGAGATCTGCAGTAAATTATATGGTTCTGTTTTATTTTTCACAAGTTCGTGATGTTGGTTTAACCCTGCTGATTCAGTATTTTTATTTTCCTGTATGATCGATTTAATGCTCAGCTGTCGTAAAGCAAGGGCAAACAAATTAATTCTTTAGATTACTGACTTGCTCGCTAGATTCGATTTTCATTCTGCACAAACTGGCCTTCTACCAAACATTTTCATGGTAAAGGCCAACAGATTTCTAAATAATAACCATGTACGTTGTGGTGCATTGGATATCGGCTCGGAACGAGAAATCAGGGAGCCGAGTTCGAATTCCAGCTGAATTCATTGCATTTATTTGATGATGGCTGTTTCTTTTGTCCTCTAATGGTATAGAAACGCTCGATTATGTTGGCCTTATAACAGACATAATCGAACTTCCCACAATTTATAAATCTGAAGGTGCAGAATGGCTAAAAGACGTCAAAGAATAAAAAAGATATCTTTTAAAAGAAAAAAAGAAAGATTTATTCTTCGGCAAAAATTGTTATTTTTAAAATTTGTAATTTGGAGTTTAAAGTTCATTGGAAAGTTATTCCCGAAATAATATTTTTTAAAAGCTAGATCTTCTTGAATTTTGAAGGAATTTTTTTTTAAAAAGAAAGTCTTATTGATATTTGTTTGTATATGTACAGAAAGTAGTAAGCAAGTTACGTTGATTTTTTGTCCCTCTTTTTGTTGCTGACTGGATGTAAGGATGAAGAAATGTAAAAGAGAAAGAGAGAGTGATTGAGAGGAGAAATTTTGTCGTCTGCTTTTTGAGAACCAGCGCAAACAACTCTTAATTTTTCTCATTAGAATCCGATTAGAACTGTATGAACACGAACGATACACACACACACACACACACACACACACACACACACACACACACACACACACACACACAACGCCACCATTTTGTCACTGATACTTCCAGTAATGTACTTCCGGTAAAAAAGTAATGCGCTATTGTATTTCTACGCTTGTTACTTTCATAATTGGAAGTACATCGCCGGAAATTTCAGTAAAGGAAGAAAAACAGCCTAAATTCGACAGAAAAATCTGCTTACGTAGAACGTCATTCTGTAGTTAATTACATGACTTTGTGAGATTTACATATGAGAAAAAGTGCGAGATATAGTTAGTTTTTTATGGACTTTCAAGGCAAAAGAGGTAAGTTTCTTCAATAACTAATTGTTGATTTGAGTTCAGCATATGCATTTGCACAGAGATAATGCTATTTTGGATAAATTTGAAAGGGAAAAGCCTACGGGACCTAAAACAAACATTTACCATCTCTTGTCCCTCTTTTTGTTTGTTTTTTGTTGCTGACTGTATGTAAGGAAGGAGAAATATTAAAGAGAAAGAACGAGTGATTGAGTGGAGAAATATTGTCGTCTGCTTTTTGAGAACCAGCGCAAACAACTCTTAATTTTTCCCATTAGAATCAGATTAGAACTGTATGAACACGAAACACACACACACACACACACACACACACACACACACACACACACACACACACACACACCGCGCCACCATTTTGTCACTGTCTGCGGCCATCCACCACGGTAGAGATGGACTTGTCTCTTCAGTTTAATTCTCTTTATTGTTAATAACTTAAATGTTCTATGTTTACTGTGTGTTAACATTTATTCTTTGATAATGACTTATGTGAGCCGAAAGCTTAGACCCGATAAAAAAATCAACAATTACTGTGATTTTTGTTGTCTTTCAACGATATCACCATCAAATAGATCAGACGGTACGAACGGCTCCTACACAAAATTAATAGACAAAACTTGTCTATATTATTCAATTAAAACTGCATTTATATATATATATATATATATATATATATATATATATATATATATATATATATGCTACTAGCCATCATCACTCTTTCTCATAACTTTCCTCCTATGTAATCCCCAGCACACCAGTGGCAGTATACTGCCTTGATTTGGGCGATATGATTATAAAAATACACACATGTGCACGTTTTACTTTACAGAGAAGCTATAAGATATGTATACCACACAAGCAGTGGGGAAAACTGCGAAGAGATGGTGGGTCTTAATTGTAATAAATAGTAACGGGAATTTGAGCTGCCAGATGGTTCTTGTTTCTTGAGAAGCTATATTGTATTTTTCAACAGATATTCGAGAAGGGTAGACTTGAAGTCTATATCACTAGCGAAGAAATATTTCTCAGTGAAAAAATGTCTTGGGTATTTCACGAAATTAAAACAGATTATAGCACAGATCTAGCACATTCTTTACCACTTAAAACCTTGTGAGTAGATGCCACGTTTATTTTTTTTATTTTTTGTTCGTCTACCGGCCTGAATGTTTGAGAATTTTCATGAAAGAAAATAATGCTCTCCAATCTGAATCTGCGTTCCCAGGTCGGTCGATTAAAAAATAAATGTACAGGTAAATAAATAAATTAAGAGCTTACACAATTACACGTACGCATTAAATATAACTTTTAAAGTAAAAAAAACAACAACATTTGTCGAATTAATCAAAAACCCATTCTAAAATCTTTTTTGGTTTTTATTTGTACACGAATTTGTGTAAGAAATTAAAAAAATCTGTGAGAAAATTTTGCTTAGTGGCAAAAAAATTGGCCTCAGCTAACTGATAATTCTCTAAGCTGTTTAGAACATGCTGGGCTTATTGGTAGCTCTTACATACACTGGGGGAAGCATGTTCAAATAATTCTGGAAAGCACAAATTTCTCTTTGATAAGATTTCAGGAACATTCAGGCTGGTAGACGAAAATAAATATATATATACTGTTTAATATAATAACGGAGCGTCTAATCAAATACGAATATCCACTAAGAAATACATTTAAACTGACACACACACACATATATATAAAGTCATCCGCAGACAGATCAGTTTCGCTGTATCACAGCTCATCAGTACGGTTAGACAGCCGATTGCTTTTTTCCAAGGATTAAAACCCGACCGAGTTGGCGTCAGTCGGCGATTCTACCTCTGAGCTACGGGCGCTCGGTAGAAGGAGGTAGACTTTTTTGGCGTCTATATTATCATTATACACGCCCAATAGCTGAGAGTGTTCTAATTCATTGCTGAATGAACGATGCCAGAGTTGCTACTGTTTTACATAGTCTACCATTCTTCCAGAGTACTCAATCAGGGTGTGAGAGCGTATATATATATATATCAGTTTAAATGATTTTTTTAAACATTTTTATCATACATGATCACAAATATAATTGTCATAAACGCAAAAAGTTAAAAGATAAATAGTTATAAAATGAAGATATTATTATTAGTGTTAGAATTAATAGATAAAAGTTAACAATTCAGTTCTACTACTGAAAATATGGACTCTAAACTTACTATCATGTATTTGAGAATGGTCAACTAAATTTTCAGTCCAAGGTCATCTTATCGTTTGGGATAGAAACACACCCTTTCGTAATAATTAACCCTGTATATCTAATACCCTCGCCCAGGTCTTTATTGTTCTCCCATAATTGTATTTGTCTGGATAAATCTAATCTATTCATTTTTGTCAAGAATTTGGTCTGAAATTTTATATATATATATATATATATATATATATATATATATATATATATATATCCAGGTAAAGAGGAACCACGGTTTTACGAATTCGAGTTCCCTGGCATTAATTTTTTATAAGCAGTCAGTCAGTTAATTACCATACGTGATACACGCTTGGGCGATCATGTCTCGAAAAAGACATGACTGACTGGGCAGAAGATTATCCCGCAGTAGGTTGCCATTGCTTTCTGCGGTAGACTGGTTATCAGCCAAGGCTATAGAACCCAATCTGTCCTGTTATTTAACCCATAACTGGAAGGAAGTGACAGATTAATACTTTTCCCAAGGATATTTGCGCGTAAGTGAATGCAAGGAATTCAGCTGGAATTCGAACTCGGCTCCCCGATTCCTCGTTCCGAGTCGATATCCACAGCACCACAATAAACAGTGCTCAATACAATAAATATCGTAGAGCATAACATTGAATTTTAATGATGCTTAGTGCTTAAATTCTTGATTTTTCAGTAGTTTCCTTATGGAGAGGCATTTTTGGCGAGCAGGTTTTTAAAAAGTGTTCGATATTAATAGAAGTAAAATAAACAAGTTGCTCACTTAATTGAGTGGTGTTGTTTCAGGCATGCTAACTTTGAAGATTCGTGAAAGCATTATTATGATATCATCATTCTTCATCGGCCTTGTCTGAATAAACAAAACGTTGCGATTTTTATGTCCCAATGCACCATGCCCTCTTGATTTCATTCTTGCAGGCGTTAAATAAGACGAGGCACGAAGTGGCCTTCCGAATTAAATAACTTTAAAAAGCAAGAAATTTAGTATATATGAAGAAGTGATTCTTCCATTTTCGTGTTCTTTTTCGACGTCGGGGTTTACCACTAAAGCAGTTAGGACATGGTTAAATATATATTAAATCGTCCTTGTCTCAAGCATATCCAAACTCCCTACAACTTACAGGTTTATTCGCTATCATCAGAAGGTTGGATATTAGATTGTGTGGATTTGTGGAAGAATAAAAGTATACCTTTTGCAGGTTGGAATTGAAATTTAATAAATAGGAATGATTAACATGTATTGTAGAAGTTAATGTTCAAGGGGAAACAGTATTAAGAAGTTAAGGGTATCAAGAGTTCGTAGTAGTCCTTGCAAGAATGAGTTTATGTGTACGTAGGCAGGAACGTATGTATGTATGTAGGTATGTATGAACGTTTATTGTTGGGTGGAATTGTCTTTGAAGTTATCGCTTAGGGTGAATGATGGGAAGGAAGGAGGAGAGAAGTAAGGAATGAGAAAGATAGATCGCTTGACGTTTGTTGAGGGTACGTGTTGATTACGCTCGGCATCTTGTCTCTCTGGTGATGGTGGTCTTCTTCCGTCTTTTATACCGTTTGTAGGTCATTTGGGAATTCACTCCCGGAAGTGATTCGGGCCTTTCTATTTTGTTTTTAGAGATTTCCTAGTTTTCTGTTGGCCGAAAAACATTATGCGTCGAGGTGTGAAATTTCGCGAGTTTTGTGTCTGTTAAGCAACTTTGTAAATTCGAGTAAATACCTTTATTTCTAACAAAATCAAAGTGTCAGTGTTTTTTAAATCTAGAACTTGTTTTGTTCACAACATATATATATATATATATATATATATATATATATATATATATATATATATATTTTATTTTTTTGACTGGAACAAGCTCAGTGGTAAAGTTACAACCGTGAAGGCTGAGATTATTACTGTTTAAATATTCAAGCCGTGTTGTGTTTTTTTTTGTTTTTTGTTTTTTGTTTTTTCAAATGACATGTACCTTTATGACGTGGACTTTTCGTCATATTCTGTGAATTCTCATGCAGCCTTAAAAAAAAAGTGGCTGATTTTCTTGATACTTGTTCACTCGGTCTTGTAAAATAATGTTTTAATTATAAACTACTAAAATAAACATCCACAAGCATTTTTTTTCAAATCTTTTTTCATTTCACGTCATTAACGCACTCAGCATCTACTAAAATAAACGTACCATCATGGTGAGCAATGGAGACTTTATAGTCAGCCAATGACATATCCTCTAACGTATTTTAACAAGATCAGTTTTAGAAGTATGTTAATGCTTGACGTACTGGATTGCTATGTGATGTCAGTTCTTCAATATGGCATTGAATTTTGGACAATATCTCCGAAGATGAAGGAAAAACTTGAAGCAACTGAAATGTGGATTTAAAAAAGGATGTTGCGGATATCATGAACCGAGTATGTGAGCAATAATGATGTTTTAGAAAGGATGGAAACGAAAAGGAAATTAATACTGATCATCAGGAAGACACAGCTAAAGTTCCTGGGACATGCAATGAGGAAGGAGGGCTTGGAGGGTCTGATACTAACAGGCCAGATTGAAGGAAAAAGAGACAGGGGAAAGCAGCGGATAACTTATTTGAATGGCCTGAGCAGGTGGATGACAGAACGGGGGTTGCGTCGTGGTTTAGCAGGAGAAAGCGTGCTAAGAGCCACCAGGGATAGGGAGATGTGGAAAGCTATGATCGCCTTCGTCCTGAAAGAAGAATAACAGCAGCTGAAGTAAAAAAAAAATCTACGCTCAAATTCGATCTGGTTTGTGGTCTGCCGGAATGTATTTTTTTTTTTACCGTTGGTATATGTTAAATAGCAGGGTAGATCGGCCTCTAGAGCCTTAGATGGCAACAGATAGGGAACAATTATTCTGATTTCAAGACCGAGAGGAAAGGTAGCGTGGACGATTTCTTTTCTTCAGATTCTGTGAATTGTCATGCATTCTTATGAAAAGAGTTTCTTGAGACTAACTTTCTCTGTTTTGAAATCAGAGTACCTATTTCTTATCTTTTTTTTTTTTTTTAATCATTTCACCCCGAGCAAGGCAGAAACGCCACTGATGTGCAGGGGGTTACATAAATGTAAAAAGATTAATTAGAAAAGTGTGAGGAGTACAAACTAGTTAGAAAGGAACAATAGAAAGCAGGTGCGATGACAGATACATAGGTGGAGAGAAAGGGAAGGTTATACAGGGGTGGGGAGAGAGCTAGAGTCCAGTGGTTAGTAGATTACTATTGACTTTGCATTTAAATTTCTGGAGATCTACTGCCACCTAAGGCCGGAGAGGCGCATTTACACTGCTATTTATACATGGCAGTGGTAATGAAAAATTGGATTATGCTATTCCGGCGAACAACATACCTGATTCGATTTTGATCACAGATTTTCGACTCCAGTTGTCGATATACGTAACCTACTGACAGACTTCTAAAACGGATATTGTTAACCCTGGAACATTAAACATCAATTAAAGTTACACCACTACTAACCATGGGTATATCATACCCGATTTTGGAAAATATCCAAAAATAATATTAAATACAAACTTTTATTTGAAATATTTTACCTGCAGGCACTTTAAACTTTTTATTTGAGTTAACATTAATAGAAACTGAAAACATATTATTCGGGTAAGAAAATCATGTACTGAAAATTGTAATTCAATTGTAATTAAAATGGCGTCATTTCCGCTGGGTACTAAAAAGTGCAACCCAAAATGCCAAATACACATGGGGATATTAAAATCAAGCTGGTACAAAAATTTAAATACCTGGGAAGTGTTCTAACAAAAGACGTAAAATGCGACACAGAGATCCGAATGCGAATTGGCATGGCAAAGGACGCGTTATAGAAGCTGAGTAAAGTATTAAGAGACAGGAAATTTTCACTAGAAACAAAGAAGAGATTGCTATGTGATGTCAGTTCTTCAATATGGCAGTGAATGTTGAAGAATATCATCAACGAAGGAAAAACTTGAAGTAGCTGAAATGTGGTTCTACAGAAGGATGCTGCGGATATTATAGACCGAGCAATGATGAGGTGTTGGAAAGAATGGAAACGAAAAGGAAATTAATATTGGGCATCAATAAGAGACAAATGAAGTTCCTCAATGAAGAAGGTGGATTTAGCGAACCTGATGTTAAAAAGGCCAGATAGAGGGAGGAAAGAGACAGAGGAAAACAGCGGATAACATATTTGAAGGGCCTAAGCAAATGGATGACAGAACGGGGGTTGCGAGATGTTTCAAGAGAAAGCGTGCCAAGAGCCACTAGGGATGGGAAGACGTGGAAGGCCATTATCGCCTACGTCTTGAAAGAACAAGGTACATAGAAGAAGACTATATACCCATAGTGTTCTCGTGTTAAGAAATCGTCCTTGAAACTAAAACAAGTTAGAGAACATGTCATTGGTTGATATATAAAGTAACGGAAGGGTTTTTTAGTAGGCACTCAGTACGTTACTGACGTGAAATGAAAAAAGATCTGTAAACCTGCGGGTTGTGCCCTTCTAAAAATGATATTTATTTTAGTAGTGTATAATTAAAACATTATTTTTCAAGATCGAGGGAAAAAAGTATCAAGAAACTCATCCACTATTTCCTAAGAATGCATGACAATTCATAGAATATGACGAAAAGAAATCGTCCACGTGATGAAGGGACATGTCATTTGAAAAAAAAAACAATAAAAACTAACACAGCTTGAATAATTAAACTGTAATAATCTCAGCTTTCACGAATGTATCTTTGCAACTGAGGTTGTTTCAATCAAAAAAGAAAAAAAATATATATATATACAATTTTCTTGCTTTTTAGAAGTTATTTAATTCGGAAGGCCTCTTCGTGCCTCGTCTTATTTAACGCCTGCAAGCATGAAATCAAGAGGGCATGTTGCATTGGGACATAAAAATCGCAATGGTAGGTTTTTATATGATGAGTTTCAGGTGCCCTGACGCTTCTGTCACGAAACTGCGATGTTTATTTTCTTTTAAATCTTACTCCCGCATATATATATATATATATATATATATATATATATATATATATATATATAAGGAGCTTTTAATGTGTTTATATATATATATATATGTATATATAAAACACATTAAAATTTCATTTCTTAGATTCCACGTGCCTATGACTTAGGCGGTAGCGACTCCCACTGACACCAAATCGGTCGAGTTTCGATCCCGGCCAGAAGCAAATGGATGTGCCTGGCTACACTGATGAGCTGTGATACAGCGAAATAGGTTTGTATGTGGATGACATATATATATATATGTGCCTGCCTACACTGATGAGCTGTGATACAGCGAAATAGGTTTGTATGTGGATGACATATATATATATATATGTTCCTGGCTACACTGATGAGCTGTGATACAGCGAAATAGGTTTCTATCTGGATGACATATATATATATATATATATATATATATATATATATATATATATATATATATATATATATGGAGTTCTCCTTCAGGAAATACGGTCAGATTTGAACTTAACGAGTTATTGTTTTTTAATATTTACTTAGTTTTTTTTTCTTTTATTTTTATTTGTTTATTTATATTTCTTTTTTTTTTATTGTTTCTTTCTGTCATTGTCCTTTTCTATTTTTTTCTTTTCTTGATAGCTTTGTATTTCACGGTGTTTACACCCTCTCAGTGTTACTTTCTTTTCTTTCTTTCTGCTCAGTCTCGTTTATTTTTATTTTTTTTTATTTAACTGTTTTTCTCTAATTCATTCTGTTTTCTTTGCATAACATTTCAAATATTCTCTTTCTTTCTTAGTTTTTACTTTCTTTTTCTTTTCTTTCCTTTATACACGTTTGTAATTCATATAGAATTTTCGCTGTTTCCTTTTTCTTCTTTGTTCGCTGTTTTTTTTTTTTTGTTTTTTGTTTCTTCATTTCATTATTTTTCTGACTTTTTTCTTTCTTTTTATAACCCTCTAAATATTTTCTTTCTTCGTTTTTTTTTCTTTTATTTATTTCTTTACGCCATTGACTTTGCAGATATTTTAATTTATTTATTCACCTTCGTGTTTCACCGTATTTTGTCATTGTCACTTTTTCTTAATCTTTCATTCTTTCCTTCTTTTAATTTTCTATTTTTAATTTTTTTCATTCTTTCTTTCCGTTTGTTCTTTCTATCTTCATGATGATAAGTTTCTCTTTCCTCTTCTTTCGTTGTATGGAGTTCTACAATTTTTTTTCTTTACGGTTATACTTTTTTTGTTTTCATTATACACATTTGTATATGTTACGGAAATCCCCGAAGATTAACGAAATGGTTTAACAACCGACACATTTTGTTTTTTGGTTTTTTCTATCTTTGTATAAATCTCTAAATATTTTCTTTCTTCGCTTTATTTTTTCTTGTCTTTATTTCTTTACGCCATTGGCCTTACAGATATTTTAATTCATTTATTCATCTTCGTATTTTGTCGTAGTCACTTTTTCTTAATCTTTTATTCTTTCCTTCTCTTACTTTTTTATTTTTTCATTCTTTCTTTCCGTTTTTTCTTCCTATCTTCATGATGATAAGTTTCTCTTTCCTATTCTTTTTTTTTTTTGACTTCTACAATTTTTCTTTACATTTATATTTTTTTGTTTTCTTCATACACATTTGTATGTGTTACGGAAATCCCCGAAGATTAGCGAAATGGTTTAACAACCGACATATTTTTCAGTTTTTTTCTTTCTTTGTATAACCCTCTAAATATTTTCTTTCTTCGTTTTATTTTTTCTTGTCTTTATTTCTTTACGCCATTGGCCTTGCAGATATTTTAATTTATTTATTCATCTTCGTATTTCTTCGTATTTTGTCGTTGTCATTTTTTTCTTAATCTTTTAATCTTTCCTTCTTTTACTTTTTTATTTTTTATTTTTTTCATTCTTTCTTTCCGTTTTTTCTTCCTATCTTCATGATGATAAGTTTCTCTTTCCTCTTCTTTCGTTATATGGAGTTCTACAATTTTTTTCTTTACGGTTATACTTTTTTTTGTTTTCATTATACACATTTGTATATGTTACGGAAATCCCCGAAGATTAACGAAATGGTTTAACAACCGACATATTTTTCAGTTTTTTTCTTTCTTTGTATAACCCTCTAAATATTTTCTTTCTTCGTTTTATTTTTTCTTGTCTTTATTTCTTTACGCCATTGGCCTTGCAGATATTTTGATTAATTTATTCATCTTCGTATTTCTTCGTATTTTCTCGTTGTCATTTTTTCTTAATCTTTTAATCTTTCCTTCTTTTACTTTTTTATTTTTTTCATTCTTTCTTTCCGTTTTTTCTTCCTATCTTCATGATGATAAGTTTCACTTTCCTCTTCTTTCGTTATATGGAGTTCTACAATTTTTCTTTACTGTTATACATTTTTTTTTTATACACATTTGTACGTGTTACGGAAATCCCCGAAGATTAGCGAAGTGGTTTAACAACCGACACATTTTTCTGTCTTTTTTCTCTCTTTATATAACCCTCTAAATATTGTTTCTTCGTTTGTTTCTTTTTTTTTTTTACTTGTCTTAATTTCTTTACGTCATTGGCTTTGCAGATATTTTAATTTAATTATTCATCTTCGTATTTCTTCGTATTTTGTCGTTGTCACAATTTCTTAGTCTTTTATTCTTTCCTTCTTTTACTTTTTTTATTTTTTTCATTCTTTCTTTCCGTTTGGTCTTTTTATCTTCATGATGATCAGTTTCTCTTTCCTCTTCTTTCGTTGTATGGGGTTCTACATTTTTTTTTCTTTACGGTTATACTTTTTTTTCTTTATACACATTTGTATATGTTACGGAAATCCCCGAAGATTAACGAAATGGTTTAGCAACTGACACATTTTTCTGTCTTTTTTCTTTCTTTGTATAACCCTCTAAATATTGTTTCTTCGTCTGTTTCTTTTTTTTACTTGTCTTAATTTCTTTACGTCATTGGCCTTGCAGATATTTTCATTTAATTATTTACCTTTGTCTTTCTTCGTATTTTGCCGTTGCCTCTTTTTCTTAAGCATTCATTTGTGCTTTCTTTTACTTTTTTATTTTCTTTTTTTTCTTTCTTTTCGTTTTTTCTTTCTATCCTCAGGATGATATTTTTCTCTTTCCTCTTTTTTATTTGTATGGACTTCTACAATTTTTTCTTTACGGTTATGCTTTCTTTTTTGTTTTCTTTATACACATTTGTATATGTTACGGAAAATCCCGAAGATTAATGAAATGGTTTAACAACCGACATATTGAAATTATTTGTTTGAACATTATTTTTAATCGATAGTCGCATTTAAGTAGATATTCTGTTTTTAATCAAACGCGTTTTTCGTAACAAAACTTATCGCTAAATAATCAGGCCGGTATAAATAAATATACTGTTTGTGTGGTGATACAAACCGAAGCAAAAGCGAGGGACCGGATGTTTGCACTCTCACGACCAGAAAGCAAATGACCAAAATTCGTCGGTGCGCAACCGGATCGACGCAGATGTTCCGGTTGAAATCTAAAAATTAATTAAATATTAAATTCCACTTCGCGAGCCTACGCGAATTTTATTTATCGGCTATGGGAAGCCCAGAATTAAATACAAGTGTGAATTCCCAAATGATCTGCTGCGATCCAATAAGTCGAAATAAAAAGCCGATACAGAAAGCATCGCCAGACAGACAGATCCAGACAGACACACACGGACTGACTCGAGAGAGACGAGAGTAATTAATAGCTCCCTTGATCAAGTCAAGCGGCTTACTATGCTCGTCGCCCTTACCTCTCTTTTCCTTCTTCGCTGTCTCAAAACTACTTACTGACTAAAGGAGCGGATACATCAAATGCATTCATTACTCACAGCGCTCCCACATTCCTAAGCATTAATTCTCTTTTCAGCATTTTATTGCCATGAACATTTTAACGTCCATTGGACCTATACTTCAAGTATTACTTTAATTGTAAAAACCTTAATTGATATGTGTATATATAAAATGTTATTTTTCAACTCAATTTGCTTTTTTTGATTTATAATCATTTTATGACTTATAGTCGGCTATCTACAACGAGGCCACATTCCGTTAATCTTCAACAATATACAACTACCCTTCAAAAGAACGTCTACCCACTATATTTGATTAAAAATAGAACATCTACTTAAATACGAGTATCGATTAAAGATAATATTCAAACGGATAGTTTTATATATGTATATGTTAGTGTTTTCTCGTTGTCTTTCTTTCTTTTTGTTGGGGATCACCGCTTTTTGGATACAAGCATGGACTCGCCGATGTACATATAATCCTGCCTATACAGAGTCCAGAAGTTGCATAATTTTAAGTCTCGGATTTACCTCTACTACTATGACACTGTCAGCACTCTGTCTTCGGGTAGAGGGCGCTCTCTGCTTCCTAGCAAAGAGCAATAACCCAGTCGTGGTTCCGCCGAAGGGTAGAAGCACGACTGGGCAAAAATAGACAGACATTTTTTGGCCGGGCCATATTGCCGGGAAATTCCCAGTCATAACTGACTATGTGTCACATGTTGCCCTTACTAGGAGGGACAACTAAATATAGTTGCATAATTGTAAGTTTCGGATTTATCTCTACTACTATGACACTGTCAGCCCTCTGCCTTCGGGTAGAGAGCGCTCTCTGCTTCCGAACAGAGAGTACTAAGCCAGTCGTGGTTCCGCCGAAGGGTAGAATCACGACTGGGCAAAAATAGACAGATATTTTTTGGCCTGGCTATATGGCCGTGAAGATCCACAATAAATAGACCTTGTGTCACATCTAGCCTTGCGTGGGAAGGTTGGTAAATAACGTTGAGTAGTTGGCATTTGCCTCTGCAACTATGACACTGTCAGCTCTCTGCCTTTAGGTGGAGAGCGCTCTCTGTCTTCGGGCGGAGAGCATTAACCCAGTCGTGGTTCCGCCGAAGGGTAGAATCACGACTGGGAAAGATAGACAGATATTTTTGGCCGGCCTATATGGCCCAGATTAAAAGGGCCTTGTGTCACATTTCTTTTGCGAAATATGGAAGAGTGGCGGAGACGAATTCTGTCATTTCAAAATCTTGATTCGCGACTGGCGACATTTCTCTGCAGGTTACGGTGGCACGTAAACAGTTCACCGACATCATATCCTTACCTGCAGGGGTCGCTCAATCTTTGTGGTGATGGAGTGCAGAAGGCTGTGTTGTTGGAATTGTGGGGGCACGGATCACGTCGCCAAAGCGTGTCCAACAAAGAATCCGGTCCCGAAATCTCAGTCAACTCAGCAACCAGTAGTGGCAAAGGAAACTTCAAAAGAGGCAGTAGCAACTTCGAAGGACGGTGAATGGCAATTTTTTTTTCAATCATTTCACCCCGAGCAAGGCGGAAACGCTACTGATGTGCAGGGGGCTACATAAATGTAAAAAAATTAATTAGAAAAGAGTGAGGAGTACAAACTAGTTAGAAAGGAACAATAGAAAGCTGAGAAAGCAGGTGCGATGACAGATACATAGGTGGAGAGAAAGGGAAGGTTATACAGGGGAGGGGAGAGAGCTAGAGGCCAGTGGTTAGTAGATGAGTATTGACTTTGCATTTAAATTTCTGGGGGTTGTAGCCGTCAGGAAAGCAAGTATACGGGAGCGAGTTCCACAGGCGGGAAGTGCGAGAGAAGAAGCTGCAGGAGTATAATTGTCGTCTGCATTTGGCTAACCTGACTGTGAATGGGTGGGACCCAGATGCCAGTCTGGTTGCACGAGTAAACACCTGTTGAGGAGGCATCAGTGACTTAACTTCGTCTGAGCAGAAGCCATGAAAGTATTTATAGAACAGACAAAGGGAGGCCACTTTTCGACGATGGGGAAGTGGCTGCAGTCGAGCCGCCAGATCGGTACCTATCACATTACAGACTCTCCTTTGGAGCCTGTCAAGAACACTGAGGAGAACGGCAAGGGCGCCTGACCATAAATGGCAGCAGTGACTGCTAGAAGAAAATCCAAAACCATCAGTCACCTCCGCCACCCAGGTCGCCTCCCAAGCAGAATGTCCCACAGGGAATAGGCAAAAAAACTCTACAAAAGGCTCCACCTGCAACGGAGAAACCAGTGGCAGATAAACCAGTGGCAGACAAGCCAATGGCTAATGAACCATTGGCAGACAAACCAGTGGCAGATGAACCAACAGAGACAGTGGAGAATATGGAAGTAAAACAATGGACAAAAGATTGTCCTCTTTGAAGCAAAGCAGGGAAGAAGAGGAAACTACAAAAAGCCCCAAAGTGCTTCTAAAGAGCAGAAGCACCGTGAAGGTGAAACAAACATGTTCATCTCTACCAGGGTCTCCGGAGAGACAATAACTTACCCTCAAAAGGCAAGGAACCTTCCCTCTTCCCACCGAAACATCCCACTAACTCTGGTTTCGCAGCTTGCCCCACTCACTCTAATCAAGTCCCCATCTACCAGTCCTTCTACCACTCCCACTGAAACACCCCCAACAAAAACAAAAAATTCCTCCCTAATGGAGAAGCCATTTGTCAAATAGACAAGTGTCCAAGGATTGGTCGGCTCAAAGAAAGAGCCTTTTAAAACCGCTGTTGAAGCTGACCTCCACTGACGATCCAAAGAACTTTCCCAAAGCCCCAGGTGTCATCGCCCTTATTCGTACTACGGGAGGGAACCTGAGGGTCTGTGGCCACTTGACTGCGGCCAAAGATTTTTACAAGAACATTGACATAACTCATACCGGTACGCCAGAGCTGCGTAAAATAACCAAATTATGTACAGGGAGGGTCCCTATTTTGCTCCACCGCTGTATGTATAGGGTCTTAAATCTAAACTACCCCTCGTACGTCGGCGGGATTGTCCTAGACAGAGAGATTACGTCCGATGTAGGTACTGGTTCCCTAGGACAGTCCGTCGGGATCCCTAATGCCAGAGATTTTTACCCCTTATATGATTGGAAATAATTTCGCTTTTTCTACTTTCAGATCTAATGGATGTCAATCAAGTTAGCTAGTTTGAAAGAGAAGGGCTTGAGGGGTCGGAGTAAGGCGGCCCGCCTGCTTCAGGACCTCTTGTTTTTCGGCGTGGATGTGGCCGCGATCCAAGAGACTGTTTGCGACGTCGATGCCTGTGTGCTGTCTAACGACTTTGTCGTCTACTCAGCATATGGGAAGCGATTGGCAAGAAAAGGTACTTTGCTGGTCAAGCGTACCCAGGACGCGGAGGTGCACCTTGTTTATGTCGGTGCAGAGGGCCGCTTGATCGTAGCCGATATTGCAGTGGAAAGCAACTTGTTTCATCTGAATGCGATTTATGCGCCAAATGATCGGAAGGAGCGAGTCTCGTTTTTTCGGCTGTTGGAGCCCTTCCTAGTTGATTCTTCACGACTAGTCTTAATGGGGGACTGGAATGCCATCCTGAACCCAAAATGGGATAGAGGGAGGGATGCTAGCGGGTGGTGTGGTGAATGTAGCCTGGTTGATCTGATTAACGAATTTGGTTTCATTGATACCGGGTCGATCGTTCGGGTGGGAAAATGTGGGCGTGGACTCATAGTTGGCCTTCTACCCAGGTATCTAGTTACCTGGATATAATGTTAGTGAGAGAAGCCGACATAGATTTCCTAGATTGTCCGACGTTCCACTGGTTAGGCTACTCGGACCACAAACTTGTTTGTACCCGTGTAGCTTTAGGCCTAGAATGGCTGGTTACTGGAAGTACAATCAGTCCTTACTGGGCAGGCGGGATTTTCGGTGCCAGCTAATTAACATAGTGCAGCAGGCGTTAACCGGGGGAGTCATTGGGAATAAGTGGTGGGAGAATCTTAAGAATAGGATTAGGTCTTTCACCACTGATTATAGCCAACGGTTCAAACTAGATAAGGCTAACAAGGTGAAGAGGCTTAAAGCTAATTTCTTCCGGGCGGAGGCTGGTGGGGATCCCCTAGAGATAGCCTTAGCTAAGGATGATCTGGAGCGTTCGACTAGTGAGCGTTACATGGGTCAGGTAATTAGACATAGGTTAAGCAAGACGTCTACAGAAGCTGTAAACATGGGCGCAGAACTGCGCAAAGAAGAGATTCGTCGAGGCGGCGATCGGTACATTCGAGAAGTGCGCGACTCGGAGGGACATACTCTTTGGTCGACTGACGAAATGTGCGAGGCGATTCGGCGGCATTTCGAGAACCGGGTTACCAAGAAGCCTTGTACTTGAGCCTTGTACCCCGACCTTAATTGTCGTGTTCAACAACTGGTTCCGGCAGTGGTCCATCCACAACTGGTTCACCAGGGGTGTGGTCACGGTGTTTAGAAAAGGCAAAAATGTTGGGAGGGAACTAGATGGTTACAAGCCCATAACTCTGCTAAACACAGAGTTAAAGATTTTGGCCAAGATCCTGAAGAATCGTTTGCATCTAGTTGCCGAGTCTCTGTTGGGACTGTGACTGTGACTGTGTTGTGAGGGGACGATCAATTCAGAGCAACCTGCATTCGATCCGCACGACCCTAGATGGTGTAACAGACGACGATGAATTTGCGCAGATCAATTGAGGTCAGTCCAAAGCAGTTGATAATGTTGACCATGTTCTACCTGGCGGCTGTCCTGCAGGCCGCTGGATTCGAACACGACTTCTGCCGCTGGATTAGTCTCCTGTATCAATCCCCCAGGGCTGTGGTACAGGTGAACGGAAAGTTGTCGAGAGGTTTTGCGCTGTCTAGGTCGGTCCGACGAGCAATGACCCGTTAAGACCCGTTTTGGTATCCAGTTACGGCTTAAGCGGGGTCCAGATAAATGTTTGATCAGTTACCTGGGCGTATGCGCTCAGGATCCCCACGTTGAAAACTGACCTTGAGTCACATCTCGCTATTGTGGGGAAGACGAGTAAATACTCAGCTCAAGATTATGTTCGAATGAGCATTTATCACCATCATAACACTTTCTTTCTTTGCTTTTCATTTTTCTATCATCTACGTTTATTTTTCCCTTTGTTTATTTTATTTATTTCTTATTTCGTATATTTATTTCTTTTTTTCACTTTCTTTCCTTCTTTTCCACTTCACTGGTTTGTTTTTTATTTTAATTTTCGTTCATTTTCTTTTTGCATAGGAATTTTTTTCTTTTTTAGTCTTTCTTAATTTCATTGTTTAATTTCCCGTACCCTTCCTAATATATAATCTTTTCCCTGCTTCCTTCTATCTTATTTCCTTCTTTCTTTCTTTCTTTCTTTCTTTCTTTCATTCTTTCATTCTTTCTTTCTTTCTTTAAAGAGTTTTCTTTTTTTTTGTTATTTTCTTTCTTTTCGTTTACACTGGTAAATTTTCGTTTTCTTTTACTTTCACATCATTCTTTTTTTCTTTTCATTTTTCTTCCTTCCCCAGTTTTCTTTCTTTTTTTTATAACTGTGAACCATTTTCTTTCTTTCTTTCTTTCTTTCTTTCTTTCTTTCTTTCAATTACTCGGTTTCATTATTAATCTTTTTTTTCTTTGCTTCTCTCCTTTTTTAATTTTTGTTTTTTCTGGCATTCAATTTTATATTTCGCTTTCTTTTTTTTTCATTCATTGTTTGTTTCTTTCTTGGAGTTATTTTTGATTTTTTCTTTCTTCTCTTTCTTTCTTTCTTTCTTTCTTGGAATTATTTTTGCTTTTCCTTTTCTTTCTTTCCTTGTTTTTTTTATAACTGTGAACCATTTTTGTTTCTCTTTCTTTCTGGCAAGTATTTTTGCTTTTCATTTTCTTTCTTTCTTTCTGGGAATTATTTTTGTTTTACCTTTTCTTTCTTTCTTTCTTTCTTTCTTTCTTTCTTTCTGGGACTTATTTTTCTTTTTCGTTTTTTCTTTCTTTCTTTCTGGAACTTATTTTTCTTTTTCGTTTTTTCTTTCTTTCTTTCTGGGACTTATTTTTCTTTTTCGTTTTTTCTTTCTTTCTTTCTGGGACTTATTTTTCTTTTTCGTTTTTTCTTTCTTTCTTTCTGGGACTTATTTTTCTTTTTCGTTTTTTTCTTTCTTTCTTTCTGGAACTTATTTTTCTTTTTCGTTTTTTCTTTCTTTCTTTCTTGGACTTATTTTACTTTTTCGTTTTTTCTTCCTTTCTTTCTTGATTTCTTTCTCTCTTTCTTTCTTTCGGTCTGGGAATTATGTTTTGTTTATCTTCCTTCTTTCTTTTCTTGCTTTTATTCGGTTTCATTATTAATTCTTTTTTGTTTGCTTCTCTCCTTTATTAATTTTTGTTTTCTCTGATGTTCATTTTATTTTCTTTCTTTCTTTCTTTCTTTCTGTTAATGTTCTAATTAACATTCATTTTGTGCCTTCTCTAAAATTCTCTTTCTTTCTTTCTTTCTTTCTTTCCTTCTTTCTTTCTTTCTTTCTTTCCTTCCTTCTTGCTTTCTTTCTTTCTGTTAATGTTCTAATTAACATTCATTTTGTGCCTTCTCTAAAATTCTCTTTATTTCTTTCTTTCCTTCTTTCTTTCTTTCTTTCTTTCTTTCTTTCTTTCTTTCTTTCTTTCTTTCTTTCTTCTCCTTATTTTCTATTTGAATTATTGTTTATTGTTCTTCCTCTATTATCCTGACCACATTTCGATCTTTCTTTTGCTGTCTTCTTCAGCTGCCGACTTTCCTATTTCCTGTTCGTTTGTTTTTATTTCGTTTGTTTTTAATTTTTTTCAGTTTTGAGCGTTTTCCAGTTTTATTTTCATTTTCCGTTTTCTATTTCTTCTAATACAATTCCTGATACAGTGCCTTCAGGACCAACAATTGTCTTCGAAACTTCACACACACACACACACACACACACACAACACACACATAACACATACAACACACACATACGCACACAACACTCACACACACAACACACACACAGCACACACACAACACACACACAACACACACACAACACACACATAACACACACAACACAGACATACGCACACAACACTCACACACACAGCACACACACAGCACACGCACAACACACACACAACACTCACACGCACAACACACACACAACACTCACACACACAACACACACACAACACACACACATACATACACACACAACACACACACCTGCATACACACACAACACACACAATACACACACAACACAACACAACACACACATACATACACACAGCACACACAACACACACATACATACATACACACAACACACACACAACACACACGCAACACACACACACTCACACACACATATATATATATAGCGCCATATATATATATATATATAGCTATATATATATATATATATATATATATATATATATATATATATATATGGCGCTTTCTTTTCTTGCTGCGATGAATATTTCTGCCCCAATCATAGCAAAGGGGAGTATTTGCGCGGCTCTTCCTTGAAATAACACGAAAATAAATAAATCTAGATAAGAATAGTTATCTTATTAAATATATAAAAATAAACCAGCTTGGGCATATTTTATGGTGCATCACCTGCTGATTCCGTCACAGTGTGAAAATGTTTCACCTGAAGCTAATTACAATATAGTGCAGTGGGAATTAGACTTGCTTGTGTAGCAGAATGGTTACTGTAAATAACCAGGTTAGTAGAGGATAGGTAAATTAAAAGTATATCTCGTAAGCATTCGTTTTAACAAAGGAGAAGCGGTTACACCAACATGCATGTCAAGTAATCATAAAACGAGACAATTCATTTTTAAATGCTAAATTTGTGGCCTCTTAGGGCCAGGAAGAAAGACATGAAAACAAGTAAGTTGAAACAGTGTATTAAAATTACAAGATATCTATCTAATCTAAACTTTTTTATAAATGGAACTTTGTGCGTGTGTGTGTGTCTCTCTGTGTGTGTGTGTGTGTGTGTGTGTGTGTGTATGTCCGTTACCTGTAGACTCTGAAAAGGCTGAACTGATTTTCTTGAAAATTTACACAGTTGTACTATAAGCGTCTGCGAGGTTTTGTGTCAAGGTACCCTGGATAAATTCCGAAAATCGATAATCGAAAATATCGGGTTATAGAAGGAGTGGTCCGATTTTAATCAAATTTGATACACTCATAGACAAAGACATAAGAAATGATATTCAGAAGGTTCAAGGTTGCAGTTCTTACAATAGTGCAGAAAATTGATAATATATATATATATATATACATATATATATAAAAGGCAAGATGTTTGTGTGTGTGTATGTATGTGTGTGTGTTTATCTACCTGTATGTCTGTATTTTTTCAGCCCTTTTATTTTAGCTATTGCTTCAGATTTGGCTCTAAGTAGGTATAACTGTAGTTTTTAGTCTCAGCCATGATACCGTTTACTCTGAGGACTTATTTAGCCTTCAAAATTCAGTTTTTGACGAAAAAACTTATTCGATATCGATACCAGGAAATTAAAATTTGACTGACATCCAATCATTAACTGGAAACAACTATTGCTTTTTAGTCTTTCGTGCCAACCTCGAAAGGGTCTGAGTTCCAGAACTATGGATTAGTTTTAAAGCTTTCATTACACCCGAGCAACGCCGGGCTATACTGCTAGTATATGAAAGTAGAGTGTTATTAATCAGCCGATAGAAGTGTCCGTCCGAACTGTCAAGTTACACTGCGTCTCGGGCGCCTCGTCTAGAAAGCCTCGCAGGTTAATATTTAGGAAGGAGGAAGTGTTCATTCCAATGTACTTAGGGCACCATAACAAATATATTCAATCGACTTTGCTAGGTTTCCTAGCTACTCTGTGTCGATGAAAACTGTTTAGATAAATTTTCTGTTTAGTTAATGCTCACGGACATAGTATGTGGGTTATATCTCAACTATTCTATACTGGCCTTTGATTCGAGTTTCTGGGTAAGACCGCATAAACTGTCGCTATCAACAGTTTGAACAAGGCCAGAACATTCAAAATCTCTGTAAAGATGCCTGGTAATAATTGGCTAGCACAAGCATTGATAGCCTCATTGAGATGACTCATTTACATAGGAAGTCACCAGAATGATAAATAGCTACAGCTATTACCCATGAGGTAGTTCCCACTAGTTCACTCTTCACAAAAATAGCGTCGCCAATATTTAAAGAACTGAGTGAACTATTATCACTTGATAATTTTGAGGAATTGATTAGGAATCTAGCAGTTAAAGCCAGAGCAAAAACTGACGTAGTAGAAATTAGTTGGTGAAGATAACCAGTTAACTAATCTCTTAGAAGCTGCAGGTTGTGATGCTAATATCGATGTATCAGCGATTGCAAACTTAAGTCAGTCGGAGGAAATTATGTTTGACGGTATAAGTTCTTCTATTATGTATCGTGTCCGTTCTAGTCGTATGGTCTCTGTTGTGGGATCGCCCCAATTCTATGATAATGGACTTAACTTGAGGATACATATACTCCTGCCACAGTGAGATACGTCAAAACAGTAGACATCGTACGAGTACTGCAAAGGTCTGTAAGTTACCGAGAGATACCAAAGTTACACAGAGAATACCGCGTCAGAAGTCATAGTAGCTTTGAGCTTGACTCAGCCAGAAGAGTATTACACGGATATACTATTTCCAGCACTGCTTCACTTCAAGGACTTGAATATATATATATATATATATATATATATATTCCTTAATAATCGTATTTCTGCATTCCTAAACTACGTTGCAGTTTGTATCTTTACATTGAATATAACCTATATTAATAAAAAATTTTCTATCTCAAATATCAGTTTTGTTGTTCATTATTTTTTGCGGTAACAACATGTTATCTCAGAATAAAACATGTTTCTTGATAGTATGTTGAGCAAAATTATAGATTAACTTTCATATTTCTGGACTGCAGAAGAGGAATTTTTTATGAAAAAACTAAGATAGATAGATAGATAGATAGATAGATAGATATGAATAAACGGAAAAGGATAGATAGATAGATAGATAGATAGATAGATAGATAGATAGATAGATAGATAGATAGATAGATAGATATGAATAAACGGAAAAGGATAGATAGATAGAAATGAAAAGACTGAGATAGATAGATAGATAGATAGATAGATAGATAGATAGATAGATAGATAGATAGAAATGAAAAGACTGAGATAGATAGATAGATAGATAGATAGATAGATAGATAGATAGATAGATAGATAGATATGAATAAACGGAAAAGGATAGATAGATAGATAGATAGATAGATAGATAGATAGATAGAAATGAAAAGACTGAGATAGATAGATAGATAGATAGATAGATAGATAGATAGAAATGAAAAGACTGAGATAGATAGATAGATAGATAGATAGATAGATAGATAGATAGATAGAAATGAAAAGACTGAGATAGATAGATAGATAGATAGATAGATAGATAGATAGATAGATATGAATAAACGGAAAAGGATAGATAGATAGATAGATAGATAGATAGATAGATAGATAGATAGAAATGAAAAGACTGAGATAGATAGATAGATAGATAGATAGATAGATAGAAATGAAAAGACTGAGATAGATAGATAGATAGATAGATAGATAGATAGATAGATAGATAGATATGAAAAGACTGAGATAGATAGATAGATAGATAGATAGATAGTTAGATAGATAGATAGAAAAAGACTGAGATAGATAGAATTATAGATAGATAGACAGACAGACAGACAGAAATGAAAAGACTGAAACAGATAGATAGATAGATAGATAGATAGATAGATAGATAGATAGATAGATAGATAGATAGATAAAGTATTGTGAGTTCAATACCGGGCTACATCAGTGGTGATCAAGGAACTTACTGGGTCAGAGGGAGGTAACTCATGACTACCAAAAACGGTTCTACGCAAGCAATGGTGATTATATCCCCAAGTGCTTGTAATAAATGTTCTGTTCGAAATTGCTAGCTCCTGAAGAAGGCCGGAGCGTACATCGTCCGAAACGTCGTACAACTGTCAAGAAAGATGTGGACAATAGTCCGGAAAATGTAAATACTGTAAATACTACCTGTGAATACTTCCACGTCTTCCACGGTGGCTCTTAGCACCTTTAGCCGTCTCTCCCTCGTATGTACGTGCTTTCACTGACTACCCATCTACATACAACAGTCACTACAGAAAATAAACTGAATATATTTATTTTATACACTCGTCTTCCATCTTTATATTTCAAGCCGATTATCAACATTGGTTTGCTGGTTATACAGCATAAGTCGCTCTGATATATATCTGTATTATACAACACATGAACTAATACTGGCTACCAGTACCGCATAAAATTATAGTGGATACCAGTATGGCAGTAACTAATACTGGTAACAGTACCTCATTAAATATCACTAGGCACCAGTACTCAATGAAATTTTACTGTGTCCAGTACCTTATGAACTAATACTGGCTACCTGTACCGGATGACCTCATTCAAAGTACCAGTAGCTAATGAACTAATATTGACTATTAGTACCCCGTTAGCTAATAAAGTCGCAAAACAAAATCTCTCACGCGTGTTAGTATTGTTCGTTCAATTCATATCAGCGAGAGATTATGCGATATTAGTGTTTTTCTCCGAACGTGGATTCTTTTTGCGTGGAAGAACTTATAGTATCTTTATCGTGTGGGGCACTTATATATATATATATTTTTTTTAACCGCGTGTCCTACATGCGCATATCTTAACCGCAGCTAGGTCGACCACCTGCTTAGATGTTGGGGGCAGTCCCTGACTTGTTTTCTGCATCCATTCGCCTGTATGCCGATGTGATTGTCAACCTGATGGTGGCCCCTCTGGCATTCTTATGAGACACTGAGTGCAAATGATCTTGTAGTATTATCAGTGCATATTGAGGTCATCACGGATCTACTTCTCTTGTGGTGATAGCGAGCAAAGCGAGGGACCTGATGTTTGCACTCTCAGAACCAGAAAGCAAATGATTAAAACTGGTCTTTGCGCACCCGGCTCCACGCATATGTTCCGGCAGAAAACCAAAAATTAATAAATATCAAATTCCAGTTCGCGTGCCTACGCGAATTTTATTTATCATCCAATGGGAAGCCCAGAATTAAATACGGGTGTGAATTCCCAAATGACCTGCTGGGCCCCACAAAGACGAAATAAAAAGCCGACACAGAACGCATCGCGAGAGTTGAAAAAGTGCGAGCATAATTAACACGTCTCGTGACATCGTGAAGCAATCCACCATGCTCGCCTCGCCTTTCCCTCTCACCTTTTTCTTCGCTGTCCCCTGAGCCACTCACAAGACTAAAAGAGCGGATACATCAAAGACATTCCTAACTGACAAACGCTCCCACATACATACGCACAACACATCTTTCAGCATTTACTACTATAAACATTTTAACGTCCTTTGGTCCCATCCTAAAAATATTATTTTATTTGTAAAAGAACCTTAATTGATAACTGTGTATATATAAATGTTGTTTCTATACTCAATTTGATTTTCTTGTTTATACCCACCTTATAGTGGACTATCTATTAACGAGGCCAAATTCAGTTAATCTGCTTCAACACACAACTACGTTTCACTAGAACGGATAACCCACTATAATCCGCAATGCAAAACCTAATTTGATTTTCTTGTTTTATAACCCCTTTTATAACTTATAATGGGCTATCTACTAACGAGGCCAAATTCAGTTAATCTGTTTCAACACACAACTACGTTTCACTAGAACGGATAACCCACTATAATCCGCAATGCAAAACTCAATTTGATTTTCTTGTTTTATAACCCCTTTTATAACTTATAGTGGGCTATCTATTAACGAGGCCAAATTCACTCAATCTGCTTCAACACACAACTACGTTTCACTAGACCGGATAACCCATTATAATCCGTAATGCAAAACTCAATTTGATTTTCTTGTTTTATAACCCCTTTTATAACTTATAGTGGGCTATCTACTAACGAGGCCAAATTCAGTTAATCTGTTTCAACACACAACTACGTTTCACTAGAACGGATAACCCACTATACTCATAGAACAAAGTTTTTTTTTTTATTGACATTAACATCAATTACTTCCATCTTATCAAAAATCAAATGCATGAAATGACGTAGGACATTGATTGATTGATTGATTGATTCCTTTTATTCGGTTTATTACTTTTTGCTGGTTATTTAAAGCCAGCATCTTTTTCCAGACTGGAAGGAAATAGTTTGAAGAACAGTGAGTATTTGAAATAGTTTCCAGTATCATTGGAATCTTTGCGGTTTTCTTTCCGTATTATATCCGCTTCGAAATATCATCTGCCTATTCCTGAATGTTACAAACATTTTCTTTGTAATCATATTCCGGTTAAATATTAATTTCTCATTTTTCATGTACCTTTTCAGGTGCAGTGGATATCGGCTCGGAACGAAAATCGGGCAGCCAAGTTCGAACTCCAATTCGTTGCATTCACTTACACGCGAATACCATTGGAAGAGGTATTAATCCAACTATTCCTGTAGTTATGAATTAAATAATAAAACAGATTGAGTTCTATAGCCTTGGCTGGCAACCAGTCTACCGCAGAAAGCAAATGGCAACCCTCTGCAGGATAATCTTCTATCCAGTCATGTCATGTCTCTTTAATATGCCACTTCACTGACTGATTGAATAATTAAAACTACTACTGGGCATAAAGTGGGGGACCAGTTTTCTATTGTTATGAAATAATAAACTGCTCCCCCACTAAATATACTGAATGTAATATAGACTATTTCTTCTCTCTCCAGCTATGGGTTAAATAACAGGACAGATTGGGTTCTATAGCCTTGGCTGGCAACCAGTCTACCGCAGAAAGCAAATGGCAACCCTCTGCAGGATAATCTTCTATCCAGTCATGTCATGTCTCTTTAATATGCCACTTCACTGACTGATTGAATAATTAAAACTACTACTGGGCATAAAGTGGGGGACCAGTTTTCTATTGTTATGAAATAATAAACTGCTCCCCCACTAAATATACTGAATGTAATATAGACTATCTCTTCTCTCTCCAGTTATGGGTTAAATAACAGGACAGATTGGGTTCTATATTCTTAGCTGGCAACCAGAGACATGATTGCCCAGGCGTGTATCCTGTGGGACCCTTAACTGACTATTATTAAAATACGCTTGATTTTAAGCTTAAACTTTCAAATAATCTTTTGACAAAGAAAGATGCAGGTCTTAATGATTGATTGATTCGTTTTTGTTGTTTATCAACCCTTTGCTGTTTATTTAATGCCATAAAATGTTTCCGCATTATAACAATGTTTTTGAGATACTAACGGTTCCATATTTTTCTATACATCTGAGATGAAGTAGTATTTACACTACTTACATTGTTAGGACTATTGTCCTCATCTTAATTGCCATGATTATGACTTTTCGACTGTTGTACGCTACGGCCTTCTTCTGTATTTACTAACCTTCCCACGTAAGGCCAGATGTGACACATGGTCATTTTATAGTGGGTATTCCCGGCCATATAGCCGGGCCAAAAAATCTCTGTCTATTTTTCCCCAGTCGTTGTTCTACCCTTCGGCGGAACCACGACTGGGTTTGTGCTCTCTGCTCGGAAGCAGAGAGCGCCCTCTACCCGAAGGCAGAGGGCTGACAGTGTCATAGAACAGTCAGGCGATTGCTTAAGACTTTTTCCCTTCTTTAGGGGCTAAGAATTTCGAAGAATTTGTGAGTTCAACAACCGTTGTGAATAAATAACTTAGAGAGTTTAGTTAAAAGGAGATAAATACCTCACTATCAAAACTGACATCGCTCTTGGAATGAGAATGATATCCCCCATTGATCGTAATAAAGGGTTCGATTTGAAATTACTAGCAACTGGAAAAGGCCGGAGCATACAACGACCGACACGTCGTAAATTAGACAATAAAGATGAGGACAGTAGTCTGAACAATGTAAAAAATGTAGAATAATGGTTTAATGACGCGTATATTACTAATTATTCTTTAACTGTATTGAGAGATGGGTTCATGCATTTCCCAAGGGTATTTACGCTTAAGTGAATTTAACAAACCCACCGGGAATTAGAACTCAGCTCTCCGACTATTAATTTTTGGCTATTTTCATTGCACCATACGCACATCCAAGCTTTTAGTGGTTACCCAAGCAGGCTCAATATTGCTTAACTCCTGTGATCGTACGTATCATATCAAGAATTCACTGAAAATCAAGAAACTAGATTTGCAGTGAAACCGATAAAATGTAACCGCAATTTTTACTCCAACAGCTTCTTTAAACGCACTTCCCGCCTGTGGAATTCCCTTCGACATGCCTGCTTCCCCGACGGCTACAATCTCCAAGAGTTTAAATGTAAGGTCCATAGACACCTCCCAACACGCTAACTTGCATCTATTCTCTCAAACACTCTCACCATCTAACCAGCCCTCATTCTCGGTACCCTTACCCGTCTATCATCCTCCTTCTAACATTTCCTATATCTAACCATCCTTTTCTCATCACTTCCTCGACCCTATGTAACCCCCTGCGCAATAGTGGCAGTGGAATGCCTTGCTCGGGGTGAAACGATTAAAAAAAAAAAGAGGCCCTTGATAATCCTACAGGCATAATATAGCTATCATACGTATTATATAAATGCACTATTGTTGACATTCCTGGCGTGGATCGTATATTATTTATAGGGGTTAATCCAGATTAAGCTGGCGTAATGTCCTGTCTGCCCGGATTAAGGTAGTGTGTTCTGTAACATATGTTATAAATGATCCCTAATTTCAGAAATTATACGCATAATTATTAAATAATGAATTATTGTGCACGTAAATATTTAAAGATAAACATTTAAATTCCGCTAACACAACCTAGAAGAATATGAGGTTAATTATTATAACAAGATATTTGAGTAGATTTAACGGCCTCGATATAATGATATTTAAAATACTGAATAATTCAAGATGGAAGTTTTTTAAAAATCGTTTCACCCTCAACAAGGCGGTAACGCCACTGATGCGCAGGGGCTACATAAGAGAGAAAGATTAGATAGTAGGAGAGTAAAAGAAAGACGACCCAGTTACAGTGGGTGTCAGAGAAGGGAGCAAGAGAAGGATGGGCATACAGGTGTGATGACAATTACAAAGATAGAGAGAAAGCAAAGATATACAGGGTGATGTAGAAAGACTGATGTGCAGGGGGCTACATAAGAGAAAAGATTAGATAGGAAGAGAGTAAAGAGAAAGACGAACAAGTTACAGGGTGTGTCAGAGAAAGGAGCAAGAGAAGGATGAGAATACAGTTGTGATGACATTTACAAAGATAGAGAGAAAGGAAAAGATATACATGTTGATGTAGAAAGACTGATGTGCAGGGGGCTACATTAGAGAAAAAGATTAGATAGGAGAAGAGTAAAGAGAAAGACGAACAAGTTACAGGGTGTGTCAGAGAAAGGAGCAGAAGAAGGATGAGAATACAGTTGTGATGACATTTACAAAGATAGAGAGAAAGGAAAAGATATACAGGATGATATAGAAAGAACTAGAGTCGAGTTGTTAAAAGATGGGTATTGACATTGCATTTGAATACCTGGAGGTTGTAGCCATCAGGAAAGCAAGAATATGGAAGAAAGTTCCACAGGTGAGAAGTGCGAGAAAAGAAGCTGCAGGAGTAGAATTGTCGACTGCATTTGGTTAATCTAACTGTGAATGGGTGGGATCCAGTTGCCAGCCTGGTTGCACGAGTGAATTCATGTGGCAGGGGCACCAGTGACTTAAGTCGGGCGGAGCAGAAGCCATGAAAATATTTATAAAACAGACAGAGGGAAGCCACAGTCAGTCGGTGAAAAAGTGGCTGGAGTCGAGCCGTTGTCGGTACCTATGACATGACTGATTCTTCTTTGGAGCCTGTCGAGAATACTGAGATGAACAGCGGAGGCGCCTGACTATATAAGACACCAGTATTCCATGCACGGACGGATAGTTAATTTGTATATGTGCAAATCAAAATGTAAACACGAGCAATTTACAGATCGCGTGATACGGTTTTTGCTAGATAGCTTGAACATACTTCAATCGGAACCCTCGACAATACGAGGTTCATAGCAGTTGATACTTTTGAAAACAGGTTAATACCGCACTATTTTTTTAAAATTTTGGTTTTATCTTATTCTATTTTTAAGCAAACAGTTTTTTTTTAGTTCATTTTGTTTTACGAGTACATTTTTTTTTTAATCATCTCACCCCAAGCAAGGCATTCCACTGCCACTATTGCGCATGGGGCTACATAGGGGAAGGTAAAGAGAAGGAGTGGTTAGACATAGGGAATGTCAGGAGGAAGGTGACAGATGAGTAAGGATAGCGAGGATGAGGGTTGGGCAGATGAGAAGAGTGTTTGATAGAATGGGTGCAGGTTAGTGTATTATGAGGTGTCTATTGACCTTACATTTAAACTCCTGGAGATTGTAGCCGTCGGGGAAGCAATCGTGTGGGAGTGAATTCCACAGTCGGGAAGTGCGAGGAAAGAAACTGTTGGAGTAGAAGTTACGGTTGCATTTTATCGATTTCACTGTAAAAGGGTTGTTTAATGGCGACAATATTTTTTTTAGTTGATTCGTATGAATAAAGTATACATTCTTTGTAGACAGGTTTGACTGATATTTTTGTGAGGAGTATTTTTGTCGAGAGGGAAATATATTCATGGCATTTTATTATTATCATTAATGAATTGTTGGTAAGATTTAAAGAAATGTATGGCTTTCTATGGCTTAGGGAGTAGAGACTCCGACTGACACCAAATCGGTCGAATTTCGATCCGGCAAATAGAAGTCTAGGCTCACTGATGAACTGTGATACAGCGAAACAGACTTGTATGTGGAGAGATATACATTGGCAGCTCTTCTGTGTATCTATGTTTAAATATATATTTACCATCCTACTGTTTGTATATATATATATATATATGTTGGGTCACTATGTCGATCCAGGATGTTTTTTCCACCTGTATCTATCCTGCATATATACAAGTCAACCATCAGTCCGTGCATGGAGTATTGCTGCCATTTATGGTCAGGTGCCTCTGCCGTTCTCCTCAGTGTTCTTGACAAGTTCCAAAGGAGAGTCTGTAATGTGATAGGTATTGATCTGGCGTCTCGACTGCAGCCACTTCCCCATCGTCGAAATGTGGCCTCCCTTTGTCTGTTCTATAAATACTTTCATGGCTTCTGCTCGGACGAGCTTAAGTCACTGATGCCTCCTCAACAGGTGTTTACTCGTGCAACCAGACTGGCAACTGGGTCCCATCCATTCACAGTCAGGTTAGCCAAATGCAGACGACAATTCTACTCCTGCAGCTTCTTCTCTCGCACTTCCCGCCTGTGGAACTCGCTCCTGTATTCTTGCTTTCCTGACGGCTACAACCTCCAGAAATTTAAATGCAAAGTCAATACTCATCTACTAACCACTGGACTCTAGCTCTCTCCCCACCCCTGTATAACTTTCCCTTTCTCTCCACCTATGTATCTGTCATCGCACCTGCTTTCTATTGTTCCTTTCTAACTAGTTTGTACTCCTCACTCTTTTCTAATTAATCTTTTTACATTTATGTAACCCCCTGCACATCAGTGGCGTTTCCGCCTTGCTCGGGGTGAAATGATAATATATATATATATATATATATATATATATATATATATATTACGGAAATTAACGAATTTTGACGAAACTTGGTTGTAAACAACCGACAATTTGAAATGAATTGTTTGAACATTATTTTTTACCGATACTCGTATTTAAGTAGATATTCTGTTTTTTAATTAAACAGTATTATATATTTATTGTTATTACGAAAATAATGTTCAAACAATTCATTTCAAATTGTCGGTTGTTTATAACCAAGTTTTGTTAAAATTCGTTAATTTCCGTAACATGTTTACATTTGTTGACATTACGATACATTTCAGAGCAGATATGGTTGTTTGAGATGAATCGAAAATGGTGTTATATTGGCTTGATAAAAACCTCGTTTAGACTGGAGGCTATTCGTGATCGAGAGGTCTAAGACGTTACTAGATCAAATGGTAGCTTCTCCTATGTAAATAGGGGTCGCAGGTTCGAATCCTGCCGAATGGCGCACATTTTCGTAATAACAATTTATCGTAAATAATCAGGCCGGTAGATATAAATATATATATCGATAAAAAATAATGTTCAAACAATTCATTTTTTATATATATATATAAATTAAATTCCGATGTTCAAATCAGTTGTATGGCCATTTCTACATGAAATCCCTCAGAGCAATTTCACGCATCATCGACAACTTCTTTATTTAAAAATAAACCAAGACATTTTACCGGCGGAAGTTAAAAAATTATACATCACGGAAAAATTAAAGGAGCGGGATTAATCAGAAATCAGACAAAAATCAATGTCTATTTTTAGATTTTTGGAAAACCTCACTTTTAAAACTGAGTTAAGAATTGTGAGTGAAAATTTAGCCTTGTCTGGCTCTAAGAAATGGAAGGGGAAAGATAAGGGAAAGAAAGAAAGAATTGAAAGAAGAGGGAAGGGGTGATTGACAGGGAAGTAAGCTAAGTAAAAAAAAAGAAAGAAAAGAAAGGAAAGAAAAAAGGAAAACATTAATCTCCATAGAAACGTTAACAAAACGTGTTGAAAAATAAATCATAGCGGTTTTTGATTTAAATTAATGGGATGAAGTTAGAAAAAGAAATTTTGGCGAGGGTGGCGGGGAAAACCTTGACATATAATTTAAATATAAAACTAAATTTAAATTAAAAAATAAACTTTATAAAAACAGAATAAAATAAATTATAATAAATATAAAAATTAAGATGAAAAAAAATTTTGCTCAAGGAATATAATAAATTAATAAATTCAACAAGTGTACATTTACACACACCCACACACGCCCCCCACACACGCCCCCCACACACAAACACACACACACACACGCCCCCCACACACAGACTCACACATATACACATACATATACATATTTTCTAAACATACGCTGTTAAATATAAGAGACAATGAATGTCTATTATGTTTAATCATAATACATCAAATCAAAACAACCAACACTCAATAAAATCAACTTTAAAACAGGAAATAACATATTACATTGCATTTGCCTACATGGTTTTGTTGTCATTTCGCGCTATCCCGCGGTGTGACGTCATAAAACCGCATCGCAAACTTAAGAACTGCGTTTATTAGTTTTGGTAACTATTGCCGTTGCCAAGCGGAGTTTTATGTCAACACAAAAAAATAACGTCGGTGATGGTGGATTTTATAATATTTCAGTTTAAACTACCTCTCTGAAGATGGCTCATGTGAGCCGAAAGCTTAGAAGAAAACCAATAAATAATTATCCAAATGTTGGAGAATTTTTCTCTTGATTTTCAACTGAAATTAAAGCAAAAATACGACGTTTAGAACGGCTCATGATTAAACATATAACAGAAACCACAGCATGATCACAGTTGCCAAGAGGGCAGAGCTGCATGACATGGAAAAATTCAGGGATAGAAGTGAAGCAGAAATCTAACAGAGATGAAGCTTGCCCTTCACGCACAGTAGGGAAACCTGTGGGGAATTCCACCACTTACGTCAGAGACTGGGTAATTGCATAGTTCCGTGTGTGGATGTCAGCCAGATCAGTAACAGAGTTTTCCAGCCAATTGGAATGGGGCATTGAAGTCAACCTCTCTGAAGATGGTTCATGTGAGCCGAAAGCTTAGAAGAAAACCAATAAATAATTATCCAAATGTTGGAGAATTTTTTTCTTTATTTTCAACTGAAATTAAAGCAAAAATACGACGTTTAAAACGGCTCATGATTAAACATAATAGACATTCATTGTCTCTTATATTTAACAGCATATGTTTAGAAAATTACTTGCTGCCTCGATATACTAAATATATACATATATATACATATCATAGAAATGGCCATACAACTGATTTTAACATCGGAATTTATTTTATTTTATAATTGGCTCTGTAATTTAAATATTAATTACATTGAGCCCTCCCCCTTGATGAGTTTTAATATTAATGTAATTAATATTAATTAGGATCGGATCTTTGGGATTTACCTTCCTGCTTTTCCATTTGGATTAAAGTTTTATATATATATATATATATTAGTCATTCACATATAAGCCTGTTTCGCTGTCTCAAAGCTCATCAGTGTGGCTAGGCACATGCCCTTGCTTCTGGCCGGTATCGGCGGTGGTTCAAAAGTAGGTGGACATTAAGAAATCCATTGAGCTTAAGTCAGGTGAACGTGTTGTCCAATCAATTAGACCTCTTCAGCCAAATACACTGTCTACTCCTGAATAATGAGGAGGGCCTCCTCCATCAGATTCCAAACCTATTCTCCCTGCTGTCCAGTTACTTGTGGGCCACTCTGTTTAAATGTAGAGAGACCGATAAACAGACAGACAGACTGACAGACAGAAAAAGAGAATGAAAAGGAGACAAGACGCCTCACAAACTTCATGTTACATTTATTAATGTTTCCGTGACTAAATAATTATTGTAAAGAAATATTTTATAAGTTAAAACTTTAAAAAAATGTATGTCTCCCCGGATGTCAGTGGCTATTATGGCATCTCTTCAACTAAGCTGCGCTTAGGATGCGCAGAGTTGAAATGTCTAGTGAAGAGGTGAAGAGGCTCATCCCTTGTTCCCGGTTTAGAATGTAGTTTCCGACTTTCTCTTTTCAAATCTTTCTCACTCCTTTTCCTTTTTTTTCTAATTGCAGTAGATAGACTAACCTATCGCCCGGTTCACACTCCACCCACGTCTATTGAAGAGGTGAAGAGGCTCATCCCTTGTTCCCGGTTTAGAATGTAGTTTCCGGCTTTCTCTTTTCAAATCTTTCTCACTCCTTTTCCTTTTTTTTTCTAATTGCAGTAGATAGACTAACCTATCGCCCGGTTCACTCTCCACCCACGTCTATTGAAGAGGTGAAGAGGATCATCCCTTGTTCCCTGTTTAGGATGTAGTTTCCGGCTTTCTCTTTTCAAATCTTTCTCACTCCTTTTCCTTTTTTTTTTCAATTGGAGTAGATAGACTAACCTATCGCCCGGTTCACACTCCACCCACGTCTATTGAAGAGGTGAAGAGGCTCATCCCTTGTTCCCGGTTTAGAATGTAGTTTCCGGCTTTCTCTTTTCCAATCTCTCTCACTCCGTTTCCTTTTTATTTTTCAATTGGAGTAGATAGACTAACCTATCGTCCGGTTCACACTCCACCCACGTCTATTGAAGAGGATCATCCCTTGTTCCCTGTTTAGGATGTAGTTTCCGGCTTTCTCTTTTCAAATCTTTCTCACTCCTTTTTCTTTTTTTTTTCAATTGGAGTAGATAGACTAATCTAAGCCTCTCACCAGAAAAGTGATTTTGGCCTGAGATGTCTGAATTCGTTGAGCGGCAAATTGAGCAAACCACCGTCCCGTGGAAATAATGGATCACGAATACCAGCCAATTGTTTTTTTTTATTTTTCCCGTCACTTATCTTTGACTTGCTTATAATTCTGCATCTATTCGATTTATATAAATATAGATAAATCTACACCGTGGCGTTGCAGTCTTAAAACTGCTTTTTATTATATATCGTTCTTTCACGTATCTGGGCTTACCTAGTCGGGTGAAGACAGGCGATCCTGCTTTGGCCTGTTCGAGATCAACTAACACAACGTGGGTGGATTCTACCGCAGGTCAGAAAGTTTAGCTGGACTCAGCCAGGGATCATATTATACTCTCAGCTTAATAACGTTATTATTATTTATTTTTTTTCATAATTTTAACACTCAGTAACCCCTTGCGTGTAAGTGAATTTATTGCCTTACTTTGGAAGAAAATAGTTAAAAAAAGATCACTTTGGAGTCATATTCTTTAATTTTCATCCGAGCTGCTTCCTAGAAGATAGTTGAATAATGGGCTATAAATGATATTAAATATGTACAGATAAAAATGTAACAGAGTTATTATAGATGCTCATTAACCGATTTCTCTGAGAAAGAGCAACTGTTTGAAAATAATTTTGGCCGTTATTGTATGAATGTGTGAGATTTGAAAGATATGTGTCTTGCCGCCGTGCACAAAATGACAGAAGGAACATATATGAACTGCAGGAGACGAGGCTGTCGTTTGCAAGCGATAGAAAAGACATCTTTTATTGTTTTGAACGCAGAAACACACGAAAAAATCGATTCGAATTGAAAATAAGTGATTAATTAGCGCAAAGGAAATTATTGAGATTGCATAATCACGTCATGGCCTTGAGAGTGTGGATTTTTTAAAATTTTTTATGAGGGTAATTTTAATGGATTATTCATTCATTCTTTCTATCAATGTCATCACTTAGTTTTCAATCTATCTATCTATCTATCTATCTATCTATCTATCTATCTATCTATCTATCTATCTATCTATCCCAGTCTTTCCATATCTATCTATCTATCTATCTATCTA